>RJWJ010003643.1:0-83944 GCA_004363605.1 Indri indri
GGGGACAGCACTCCCTTGGATGTTGGAGTTTGGGCAGTTTGGAGTTTGGAGTTGTTCTAAACCAGCACTGTGATTTTAGTGTCACTCTTCACTCCTTTCTGCTTGTTGGACCCTCCAAGCCCTAACCCTTTGCCTCCTCCATCTCCTTTCTTGTTCCTCCTTCCTCTTTGGGAAGCAGAGAGGGCATGAGCCTCAGAATCAGACTGGCAGTGTAACCTTGAGCAAGCCACACCCCTGAGCCTCAGTTTCTTTATCAGGAAGGTGGGCGTCATGATATGCACTTGGAAAGGCAGTTGTGGGGCTGAACAAGAGAACACCCATGAAGGTACAGGTGCAGTCCGTAACTTGCCTGCCTCATTCCAGTCTACTCTCTCCTTCCTCCTTGCTCCCCAAGCCCCGTGGCCCCTCTCCCCATTCTCCTTCCATCCTCCTCGAGTGAGGACTGCTGCTGACGTGATGTGCATGCCCCGGGAGCAATAAGGGTGGGGAGAGGCAGGAGGGTGGTGACTGGATAGACCCCTGACCTCGTCCAACCCGGACATCTGCCTGGGAGTTGACAATTCCCTTCCTGAGTAATCCTCTGGCACGCGGGCTCCTGTCCTGTTCTCAGGGAATATGCTCCTTAGCCCGGCCGTGTCGCTGCCTTCCTAGGATGAGGGTGTGGAGAACCTGGAAGGCTGGGGCCCTGAGCAGGTGCTGGAGCTACGCTGCTCCTACTGCCCTGAGCTTCCGGTCAGCCCCACCTTCCCTGTCCACCGGGCTGGGAGCCGGGAAGAGGCCCTGGGAGGTCTGGGGACATATTTTCATTGCACATGTGGTGCTGTGGTCTTCCTGCCTCTATCCCCAGACCTGCAACACCTTGACGCCGTGCCTCTCCTGGGAGACTCCTCCTTTCCCTGCCCCATGGCACCCCCTCTTTGACCATACCTTTCTCTTCCTTGATGGCTCTTCTTAGAACCAGAACTTTTAGAGTTCACAGCTTGTCTCCTTGTCCTCTCTCACTTTACCACGTTGGAGACTGAGACCCAGGAAAGGGAAACGACTTGCCCAAGGCCAAGCAGTGAGCTAGTGGCCCAGCTGGGACTGAAATCCAAGACTCCTGAGTCTTAGCCCAGAGCTCTGTCTCTCACACCCCAGGCTCCCTCCTCCCTCAGTCTAGCTCAGGGCACGTGCCCTGGGGCACCGTTGGCATTTTGGACTGGGTAATTGCTTGTTGTGGGGGCCTGTCCTGTGCATTGTGGGGTGATTAGCAGCATCCTTGCCCTGTAGATGCCAGTGGCATTTCTGCCAGATGTGACAACCCCAGATATCTCCAGACATTGCCACGTGTCCACTGAGGGACACTGCCCACCCGGAGGTGCTGCTCTTCCGCCAGCCCCTCATGTCTGTGATCTTCCCTCTCCCACGTGTAGGGTGTGAAGTAGCCTTTCACTGGGGACACTCTGTTCTGCTTCCCGCTTTTGCTCTAGGATTGGGCTACTTGGAAACCCAAACACTGAGCCATTCCGTTCCTTGAGAGAAAGAGCAGAGAGCCAGGCCTGGAAGGATGCTTCTACATCTGCCAACGAAAAGGAAGAACTTGACAGGAAGGGGCTGAGCTTCAAAGGGGGTGGCCCGGGAGTCTGGGCTCCCTCCTCCCTGGAGAGAACCCTCAGTGTGGGCGAGGGGCCCCCACTCCAGCTGCGGGTCTGCTGGCCAGGAAGGCTGTCCTGGAGGGATAAAGCATTTGTTTGCCCTGCCCTGGGAAGTACGCCCGCGCCGGAGCCTTGCCTCCAGCACTCCACTTTCTCTGCATCGCTAGACCTGGAGGCATTTGTGGTTCTTAAATGCTGGGGGTTCACAGAACCCTTCTGAGCACCAGCTCATGGCATTTGATCTGGCAGTGGGGACAACTTCCCTCTGGGTCCCTTCCCAGGGGCCCTGCAGCGGTAGGAAGCTCTCTTCCCCTCCCTAAGTCAGATGGATGAAATCGGGTGGGTGGGTTGGGCCAGATGAACTCACAGTGTCGTCTGGGTTGACCACATGTGGTTCTAGGAAATGGCCTGGCTGCCCACCTCATGGTGGCACACGGCAAATCTGGGGTCTCTAAGAATCCTTGGCACCTCAGGGGGCTTTAGAGGGTCTTCAGGTTCACCTCCCTGCTTCTAGAACTTGTGTTTCATGAAACTGCTCTGCTCAGGGCTGTCTCAGGGGATTCAGGGAACACCCAGTTGCCTCTGAAGACAGAATAGTACCATCGTCTCTCAAGTTTAGTTTAACCCATCCCCAATCAGGAAAGATTTTTGCCTCTGCTATTTTCTATAGTTTGTTTTAAGAAAAAAAGAGTATTTTTCTTTATTTTTTTCAAGCAGAAAATATGGTAAAACCGAGAGTATGCTTTTTCAAACCTGATCCGCCGTGCCCTGCCCTTTGCCCCATTCCCCAGGAAGTCCCTTCCTGTCTATGTGATGGCAGCTGAGGTCTGGTCCATCCCTCTGGCCTCGTGGTTCTTGCCGTTCAAGCTGTCTCTGCAGGTGGGAACGGCAGTGATGTTTTCAGGCATACTGTTGACAGTAACCAATGCTGGGGCAAGTCCCAGTGTTTGTTAATTGAATGACATCATATCCTGGCAGTCTGAGCTATTTCATGAGACGCTTCTCTCTGCAGGACATTCTATGCTATGGTCCTCGAGCAGAGACAGGGCAAGAGAAATGTGTGTCCTGAAGCTTAAGCCCTGGGTATGGTACATATGGGCCCAGTGAGATAGGGTCACAGAGGTGCCATTCGGGGTGGGGCAGGGCTAGAGAAGGAAGATGGGGAAGTAAATGAGTTTCCCAGTGGTGGTGGTCTGTGCTTCTATGGCTCTCTCATTTGGAGCAACTTCTGTGTCCAGTGCACTGTGCTGAGAGCTTTACATGTGTTGTATCAGGCTTTGTAATACTTCCTGAGAACAACTGTTAAGGTACCTACTTTACAGATAAGGAAAACTGAAGCTCAGTGCAATGAAGTCATTGGCCCAGGGCTGCACCAAGCTAGTGAGTGGCAGTTTCTGTGTTTAGGTCAGTGTCTGCCTGGCCCCTAAGTCCATGTTTTTAGCCACTGTTCCTGGCAGATGCTGAAGTGACATGAGAAGGTCTAGGAAAAATCTCAGGCTGCGTTATCAAAAGCATGGTTTCCAGAAAGTGGGAGGTGATAGGCCTCTTGTGCCTCTCATGGGTCAGAGAGCCCACGTGGGCTGTTTGTGGGTTCCTTGTTTTAGAGTGAGAAAGAACCACTGGACGCAAGTGCTTAGGTGGCAGAGAGAAGCAGCAGGAGGGAATGTCAGGCTCGGGGGCTTGGGGGGAGAGGGGCTGCCTGTCGAAGGGAGACTCGAGAGGATATGCACAGCACATTCAGTGTCTGATGAGCTCCCCTGTCGGAGAGATGGGCTTGTTCCGAGCTACTCTGTAGGACACTGTGAGGCCACTTAGTAGAAAAGACAGGGCACCAGGGTGCTTTTTCTTACATCGAGCTAAAATCTACCCGTTACAGCCATCTAAAGATGAACTGGGCTTTTGTGGGGAAGATAGTAAGATCCTCATACCTGGAAGTATTTGAGTACAGCTAGGACCAGCTTTTGCCAAACCTGGCTGTCTGTCATTCTCCCCAGGGGGGGTGGGGGTGGGGTGCCTTAAAATTCAGATTCCCAGGCCCCATCCCTGACAGTTATATCTCTGAAGGTCTGGGTGAGGCCAGGGGATCGGAGTTTTTATAAAACTGTGCAGGAGCTTCTAGAGCAGACAGTTTCTGGAGAGCAGCAGAGAACTGTGGGATTGGGTTGCCACTGGCAGGAGCTGTTATGTGCTGGTGTTTTCCAAAGTATGGTTTGTGGGCCAGACTGCTAATTACGTATGAGCTGATTTTAGGTGCATTTATTTTAATTAGAAAAAAAAGTACATGTTTTGCTTACCAAATCTGTGATATTATGGATATTGATGCTTAGAACTAGTTTACGTTAAATAAAGTTTATTTTTAAAATTTACAAAATAATAATATAGATGATATTCAGATGAGCAAATAAACATGAAGGCTGTATGCAAATAAAATCTAGGCTAATGTTGTGGGTGGGGCAGGGTGAGGACAAGTGGGTGGGCTGGGGTACCTTAACCTTTTCAAGAGCCTGGGGTTTGTTGGTAGTTCTAGAAGACTCTATGGAGATAGGAGAATAATCTCAATAATTTGTCCTGATCACAGTCCTCCCCAGTTTGGATCCTGAGGAAGAAATTCTTTCATGCCCTTCCTCTCCCCTCCCGATTCTTAATGGTTTCTTTGAAGTTTGAGACACTAAGCTGCCCCTGCACCCATCTCATCAGTGAAGATAGGACATTGGCCAAGGTACAGGACACTGGGTACTATTTTTGTTTTCCTCCTTGTTTTCTTTCTTTACACTCAAAAAGAAGCAGCCAGAGAGTGATGCCGGCACGGGGGAGGGGCTGAGGTGTCTGATTTCCTTGTGCTCAGGGGACGATGAGGGAGGAGGTGGTCTTACCTGGCAGGGTTCTCCTGAGCCCGTGGTGCCAAACCTGGCTATGAAGGTCTGGCACCAGGGCGAGTGCTGCAGCCCTGGCAAGCCTGTTTCTGCAGAAGCCCTTTGGGGCTGCAAAGTAACCGCGGCCCTCTGCAAGGAGATGCCAGTCGCTGAAGCTCCTGCTGTCCTGGCTACAAAGTCCAGGCCACCTCCTGTCAACTCTGGGAATTGGGTTGGGAGATTAAATTAATATGCAAATAAGTCACAAACAGCATGCACATAAGAGTGGGGATTGGGTGTCCGGCTATCAGGGACTTCTGGCACTTTTTAGGCCATACCAGGATAACGGTGGGGACTCGAGAGTGGTGCAGCTGTATTTTGGCTGAACAGTCTGCCTCAGACTTGGGTGGCTGGGGATAAAGGTGGGACATTGCTGACACCGAAAGGTTATTCTCTCTGCCATTCATGGTTTCCGCAGAGGGGAGCAAGCAGAATCCCAACAGCCAGTCAATCGGAGGCATCTCAGGTGGCCTGGAGGATCAATGTCCGGGGCCAGGCACCCACTGGCCCCTCCAAAGTTAGGCCTCAAAAAGCGTAAAGGCTACCGGGCCAGAGTCCAGAGCTTTGCACTGAGAGCTTCCCCTTGGGGCTCCTGTCGCCCTCCCAGGGCCTGTCCAGTGACGCCTCAGTCCCTCTGTTCAGGTCCTGTGCTCACCGCTGGGAAGTACAGGGGCTTGTGGGGTTTTTCTTTTTCCCTTTCCCAAGCCAAGGCAGTGTCCTGGCTCCCAGACTCTGCCCTGTGGGGGAGGCGGGGGAAAGAGGGAAAAAAAGATTTCCACCTTATTGTTCAGCAGCCGGAAAATTGTTGTCATCTGTTCTGCCTTCCATTTGCTGAGAATGGAAAAAAAATGTGGAAAATTTGGGGAAATAAATCTCAGTACCCTCCTAGGAACTCTCTCCCTTCCTCTCTGGCTTTGCGTCCCTGTCGGTCTGCTCCGGGCTCGGTCTCACTTTGCTCCCAGGTTTTCTCTGTCCGCTTCTCCTCTGGGAGCTGAAGCTGCCATGGGTTTGGGACTCGGGCTGGGCTGGGTGGTTCTGGGATCTGAGCGGGGCCGTGCCGGGCTGGGCTGCACCGGGCGAGTGTTGAGCCGGGGCCGGTGCCGGGCCGGTGCTGGGTCGGGGCTGGCCTGGCCCGGCCCGCAGGGAGTGGAGGGCTTGGGATGCCGCTGTGATGTCATTCAAGAATTGCATAGCTGCAGGATGATAAGTGAAGCCCTGGGGACCCAGCTGGCTGGAATTACAGACAGAGTTTTATCCCACTGGCTTCCTACAAGCCAGAGTGAGGCAGAGTGAGCTGAGGGGGAGAGAGGAGGGAGTGGTGTGTGCGCGTGCGTGTGCGTGTGCGTGTGTGCGTGTGTGTGTGTGTGTGTGTGTGCATGGGCAGGCAGGCGGCACTGGCTCCTCCCACCCTGACAGTCCGAGAGAGCCTGAGTAGGACACAGACAGGACTCGGAGCTGCAGCCACGCAGGAATTATTGGAAACTTGAGGCACCAGGATCAAATCAGAGCTGTTTTCCCCTCCTGTTTCTCCCTTTCGGTCCAGAGGGTAAGTGTCTGCTGGGCAGTTGCTGTGCCCGTGTGTGTCCTTGTGTGTCTGTCTGCTCCATCTCGGGAGGAGGGCGCTTCTGTGCCGGGGGTGGAGGGCCAGGATCTGCCACGACCCACCCTGGGAGGGTGTGAGGCTGAGCGGGGCTGTGGCTGCTGTGCTGCCTTTGGATGTGGATGTGCTAGACCTCGCTGTCCTCCTGGAGTTGCTTCTGGGACATGTGAGAGCCGCAGCCTTCAGGTCTGAGGGGTAACTGGGTTGGTAGGGGGCAATGTGTCTGAGTTGTGCTAAGTCTTTTGGGGTCATGATTTATCTTGGGCGGGAATGGGGTGGGCAGAGGGAATGTGGTGGAGGCAGGGATAGCCGGAGCGAGACATTATTCAGGACAACCCCTTCCCTCTTTCCGTGGCCTGAGCTTTGGGCACCCCCAGGGCCAACCATTACCCGCCGGCCGCCCTCGGACTCCCATTCACTGCGTTCTCCCGGCTTTGGCAGGGCTCTCAGCAGTTGACTGTCCCCCGGGCCAGGGAGCTCTGAGTGCCCAGGCGGGCACCCTGGCCTGGCAGAGAAGGACTTCAGCTTGTTGTGGGCTCGGAGCTATTTTTACCATCCCGAGTGTGCCTGCGATATCTGGTGCCCAGATAGGCTGAGGGCAGGGGTGGGGAGCGCCAGGCTCAGGTTATAGCGCCTGGTGTGGAGTGGCAGGCCGGGCTGGATCAGGAGGCTGGCCCTGAGAGTTCACATTCGTCCTGCAGGTGTGGGCTGTCGTGTGACCAGGGCAGGTCTCTCACCTTCCAGGGCCCTGGTCCTTCAGGTCTGAAATAAAGGTCATGATCACCTTTTCTGCCCTTACTCCTTCTCTTTGGAGGGCATGAATCCATATAAGATGGTATCTGGGGAAAATGCCACGCTACTTCCTAAGAAGGGTCGGGGGACACATCTGTCATCATCACTTGACTGAAGCGCCATATATCATATAGTCCTGAGGTTCTTGGTCTGCAGCCATAGTTGGAGAGTCTTCCAACACCCACCCCCTACAACCCCCCAGCCATCTCCACCCTGACGCACTGAACTTGGAGCCAGAGTTGGTTTTGCACCTCCTTGCTGGGTGACCTTGGGTGGTCCCTTGAGCCTGCAGAACTTCACTGTCAGCCTATAAAATGAGGGGTGGGCAGGGGATTAACTGATCCCCTAGGGCCCTTCAGCTCTAAAAGCCCCAAGGCTTTTAAAAAGCTCTCTTGGCTCGGCCCACCTCCTGGGCCCTGAGAGCTCCTAGTTCTGCCCCCAGAGGGCCAGAGCCGCTGGTGGGAGGGGCTCTACCCTTCGTTTCAATCCAAGCTGTCTTCTCCATCTTCAAGGCCTTCAGGCTGAAATTCAGACTGAGCTCCACTTGGACGTGGGCCTCAGGCCTTCTTCTTTCTTTCTTGGCAGCAGAATTTGGGAGGTAGCCAGGAGAAGCCCATCTGGGCACCCTCTCTGGGTCTACAGAGGCAGGTTTGTGGGTGACACTGGTCATTAGTATAGGGGACAGAGTCATCTGTAAAATGATTGACAGCAGCCCTAAGAAGAATCTCATTCTTTTTTGTTCACTCTCTGAAAATGCAGGGGCTTCCTTCTGATGTGTGCTGTTAAACAGGAAGAAAAGACAGGTGTCAATTTTGCCTCACCTGGACTCATCTGTCCCCTGCCTACAGGGGTCAGGGCCCTTGTGCTTGTCCGTATTGCATCAGCGGACATCTCCTGACCTGCACCCAAATTCCCTGGGCTGCACCAGGCACCTGCCCGCTTTGTGGTGTCAGGCTGTGTCTCGTCTGTGTGGTGCCCTTCAGAAGTTCAAGGACTTCTCTTTAACCCTTAATTCTGCAGATCTTCCAAGCCCCACCAGGGAGCCCATTCCCCTTTGGAAAGTTCGGAGCTCTCTGTGGCCTGGGCTGAACAAAGGGCTGCCTTAATCCCCAGCCGGCTGTGGATGGGAGGTTGGCATGGGTGGAGGCCAGGATGTCTCAGGGTCCCCAGTTCTTACTGGAAGCATGGCTGCGGTTCTCTATTGCCCTCTCTGTTCTTATCCCCTCCTGACAGTCTCCTCCCCAGGCAGGTAGAACCCAGCAGTGTGCTCTGGGCTGCGCCACTTCTCAGCTCCTCCAGCTGCAGAGTTTCCATTCTGTGTGTTCTGTTTCTCCTGGCTGAAGCCTGACATTCTCCACAGAAGTCCTGGGTGATAGACAGGGACCCCCAGAAGTAGCACCCTAATTTTTAGATGAGTATATCTTAACTCGGGATCCATAGATGGACTTTGGAGTGTCCATCAACTCCTGGAATTACATGCAAAATTTGTGTTTGTGCATTCTTTTTGGAACTTAGTCTAGAATTTCATCAGATATACCAAAGGGTTTGAGAAAATTAATGTCTGCTGGACTGTAGTGTGGGTGGGAGGTCTGTGGGGGACACCATGGACTCTGGCTCAACCAAGTTACAGGAACCTCCAGTGTACCCAGCCTATGCCACAGAATATGGGGAATACCACTCTCTCATGTTATTTTGGTTGCATTACCTCTCTTTCCCCTTCTCTTTGGGAGAAGCTTAGGGTCCACCTAGAACCCCTGATTATTCACTGGGTGGCAGTGGAAGAAAAGTATCTCAGTGGCTGACAGGACTATATAAAGCTCTCTGTGCAGAAACATTTATGATATATCTAGTATGTGCCAGGCACTGTACTTTCTTGGTTCATCCTGTACAGCCATCCAGGTTATGCATTGAACTTCAAGAGGCACCATTCATGTAGACCACGTTGTGGATGGCACCGTCTGGGAACCAGGCCCTAGGGACATAGAGAGAGAGAGAGAAATAAAGGCCATTCCTCAAGGAGCTCTTGGCTTAGTGGGGAATAAGCCAAGGACATGGACATCAAGAATGACTGTTCCTGGGAGATTGGTGTCACAGTGGAGACATCTACAAGGGACAACAGGAACATGGTAAAGGTTTACTTGAGTCTGGGGACAGTAGAAAAGGGATTAGGTTAAGGCAGGCTTCCCAGAGAAGTTCAAACCGAGGCTGACAGAGGAGGAAGAGACTTGCTAGGGAGATTGAGAGTTTCATGGGCGGGGCGAGGAAAGGCATTTCAGGAGAGGGAACGGCATGTGCCGAGGCACAGAGTAGGAAAGAGCATATAAATAGTTGAGTAAGAATAGAGTGGAGGGGGTTTGGGGTATTGAGGACGGTGAAGGTGAGGCTTCCAAAGCAGGCAGGGGCCAGACGATAAAAGGTCTAGCAAGCCCAACAAGGGGGTTGGGCTTTACTCTGTGGGTGCTGAGAGCAGTTGAGAAATGCCAAGCAGGGAATGGGGAGAGGAGAATATAGAGTGCTTGGACTTGCCAGCCTAGCTCATGTACTTAGCTGCTGAGTGCTGTCCCTCGGCAAAGCTGCAGGTACGCATTCAGATCCTCACCCGACAGGCCTGGAAACCCGGCTCGGATGGGTAAGTGGTTGACGCAGGCTGACTTGGCCAATTTGGATGGGGACCGTTTTCCTGAGTGCTGGTGTGTCTGGCTGCTGAGGTGGTGGGGGGAGGGCACACTTCCCCTCCATCTCCTCTTCAGAGCTGCATCCCTTGTGGCCTGCCCTGGTCCCTACCCCAGGCCCTGGTCTCCTGCCTCCCTCCAAGCTGGGGTAGGGTCTGGGGCTAAAGGGCTAACACGTCCAGAACTTGCTCCTGACATCCTCTTGGCCAGGCCTCCCGTCAGAGCTCACCTACCGCTGGGACACACATGGCCTCGGATTCCCCACTCCTCCTTTTAAGGAATTCTGCCCAGGCTGCCTCCAAACCACCGGTGTCCAGGGTGGGCACAGTGCCTCTTCCTATTGGCACGGCATTGATTTTCCTCCACGTTGGTTGGTCATCACTGCTCTGGGTAATGTATTTTAATGAATTGTTATTTGCTGGACGTGGACCCAAAGGACTTTTTATCATGAAAGGCCCCATCCTGAAAACCTTAATAAATCATTCACTCTTCAAAACAGACCTGCTGATTAGACAGGGTCTCTCACTGAGTCATTGCCAGTGAAGGAGACGTCTTTCCTATGGTCAGCCCGGCTGGCACCTTTTATTCTGCATGGTTGGGCCGTCTGTCCTGACATCTAAATAAGGAAAATCTCCCCACTTCACATCAGGATGAGAAGTGGGGGCCCTTGACTTCAGAGCTTCTCAAGGTGCTGTCCACCACGTGTGTGCCACCACGCCTGGAGAGCCGGCGAAAATGCCGATTCATGGCTCCACCCAGGCCTTTGAGTGAAAATTTTTGGGGGTAGGGCCCTGGGACCTACATTTTTAACAACACCAGGGGATGTTCTTCTGGACGTGAAAGTTAGGAAATAGCAGCCCCGAAGCCATATATCTTTAGCATGCCCTGTTTATTTCTGTTGTTCTTTTTTAAGTATTGACGGATGTGTCTCTCTTCCCTCCTGTGTCCTGTCCTCTGCTGTTCTTCCAGTGCCACGCACACCTCTGTGCTATTTACTAGGGGGGTGCCTCAGGGAGTGGGTCCACATCCAAGTCAGCTGGGGATTTTCCTCAGAGCTTTCCAGAAGCATGACTCGCACATCTGGATCACGGCCACCGTGGAATAAGGGCCCCTCAGTGCGATTGGGGCAGCATCAGCGGTGGAGTCTGGGGCTTCCTGCAGCCACCGAGAAGAGCAGGCAGATGTGCAGATGCAGCAAGTGGGCCCTCAAGAGACCGTGGGCCCTGCAGCTCCCCTAGAGACGTGGGCAGGGCGCTGGGCTGCCCAGAGGCAGAAAGGAGGGAGATGGCCCATGAGAGAGGATGTCCAGGCTGACCCAGGCATGGCGCCTGGGAGCTCTGCACCTGGGGCTGCCTGCAGCTTGTGTTTCTGCTGCAGTCTGTCCTTCTACTCTGTTGTCACTCGTGCCAGTCCCCAAGGTCCCCGGCCGTGCAGATCCATCCCATGCCTCCTCCTGCTGGCTGCTCAACTTCCCTTCGTCTGAGATGAAGGCTGCTAGGACTCCGACAAGATGGCTCTGGTGACCCCTTAGCTTCTGAGCCTTGAAGCGACCTTCCCCAGCCCCTTTAAGTCTCTTCTCCACCCTCCCACCTCATTTCACTCCTCGTCCGCTCTGCCCGCCTCTCTCCTTTGCCCTTCCTGCCTTGATAGATTGAAACCAACATCGTGTTCCGGCTTCTTGTGGTCCCGGTAAATAGCTCTTAATGTGGCCGCGGTGGACGGGGAGAAGGCAGTGACGAGTGTGTACCGGTGTGGGGGCTGGGGGCACGTGCCTTCATCTCTGATGGGAGGAGGAGGGGAGCGTGCCCCACAGGTCATGCCCCTATGCTAGGGTTTCAGCAGAGCCCCCACGAGGGGCTGGACAGGCCTGGGACAGGCCTGGGTGTCCTTAGAGTCTCCCTTTGACACAAAGAGGCAGACAGCTCAGCAGGGCGCAGATGGCCTGGCTTTAGCCGTCCATGGGGCCAGCACGGCAGTCAGGAGCAACTGGCTCCTTCTTTGAGGGCAACAAGAGACGTTTCCACTTGTAGTTAGCAAACAGGATTTAATTAAACAATTTATACCTCTTCGATTTTCTAACTGAGCCTTAGTGGCTTGGCTATTATCGTTCCTGATGTTGCTGCAAATGGTAGCCCATGTGGGGATAAATTACATGGTAGAATAAGTTTAATATTGACATTTTCAAAATCGATGCAGAGTGGGGCCTGGCCACAGGGGCAATGAAAGGCCAAGATATCAGGTAGTGGATTCTTCCCCTGCCTTGGGGACGCTTCCATAGCTCTCGTAGTGAAAGCTCTTCTGTGAACCACTGTGAGTTGGGAGGGCAGCCATGCCTGGACCTACATTTGAGCAGCCTTTGGGGGTCCAGGCGCAGGGCCAGGGTGGTGGAGATGCAGACAGTTCTCAGCCAAAACCCCTTTCCAGTTCGGAACAGCACCCAGCCCCAAGAGCTCTGGTCCTCTGCAACCTCCTGGCCCTGTGTCACTCTGCGCTGGCTGCTGGCTGAGGTCCCGAAGCCTCAGGAAAAACTAGGGGCAGAGAGGTGGTTCTGGAGAGTTCAGTGACTGGGCAGAGCACCCGGCGTGTGTGCGTGCATGCGTGCGTGTGTGTGTAGGGGGGTGCATGTACCTGGCGGGGCATCTCTATGCGACCTCTTGGTGACGTAACTTGGCTGCCTGTGGTTCATGTGTGTATGTTGATCAGGACATTCATGTTTTGTGGTCGTCTGAGCACTTGTTTTTGGCGATGGGCTTCTGTATGAGTGTTTATTTTTGGTGGCTGCCATTTCTGGCCTAAGGGCTGATCTTTGCACATGGTAGGAACATTTGTATTTTCTGAAACGCTTGTGGCTTTAAGTATCTATTTTGGGGTATTCCTGCCTTTTATGTGTTTATTCAACTCTGCGTGTAAGTGTGTGTGATACGAGAGAAAAGTAGCGTGATAAAAATTGCATAGTCTTTGAAGTAGATGAGTCCGATTTTAAATCCCGGCTTTACCGGGTACTATGTGTTTACATGTAAATAGTTCCCCTCTCAGAGCCTCAATTTCTCCATCTTTATAATAGGTATAATCCTGTCCGACTCACAGGGTTAGAAATCATGCGTGTGTAAAGTGCCTAGCACCGTCGTGGCACGCAGGAGGTCTCACTGCATGTTGGCTACTGTCATCACTGTTTGCATGCACACACCCACGCCCGCGTTTTCTCACCGTGGCTCTTGGCGTTGTGTGGGCACTCAGCGAGTGCACGTGTCTGGGTGTTTCTGATTTGGGTCGGCGTGCGTGTCTGACCGTCTTTGTGTCTGGCCCTGTGTGGGACTGCTGGTGTCTGGGCTGGAGCTGGTGCAGTCTTTGGGAGGGGGCTTTTTCCCTTGCCAACTGAGGAGTGGATTGGAGAGAAGGGAGGGAGGCGTGTGTGCGTGTGTGTGTGTGTGTGTGCATGCGTGTGTCAGGGCTGGGGGCTGGGCTGCTGACTGCACAGGGTGTGAGGTCACTGAGTTCCTCTGGGCGGGGGAAGTTCTTCGCTCCTGAGTCAGCCCTTTGGCCCCAAGCCACCCAGTGCTCACTTTTTCCTTTCAGAGAAAGTGTAGCTCACGGGGGTCCCCAGAGCTGTCTGCAGACAAAAGGACACCTCTCCCTGACGAAGACCTCTTGCTTCTGTGTTTTCGATCCCTAAGGTCCTTCGCCACTGCCCTGGTCCATGAACCCCCTGCATCAGCACCCAGTCGCCTCCCGGCAAACTGCTGGTTTGCTGAACCCCGCCATGGCCCAGCCCTTCAGGGGTCCTCGGCTGGCTGGGAGCAGCAGCACTCTGGACTCCCCTTTCTGCAGGCCGGCTACCATCCCACCTGACTTACCTGCCTGACCAGGGCCCCTTCCTGAGAGGCTTGGGTGGTATGGGCAGTGCTGAGGGAGAAACTGGGAGAGGCCTCTGGAAATGTGGCAGTGGGTGGGATGAATGGAATTGTATGTCTGAACAGTTCTAGAAAATTCTTTGTGTTGAACCAGACAGACTCAGCTGTGGAGGCGTGAGGGCAGTTTGTCTTAGAGAGTCTTAGCCCCGCCTCAGCCTCCCCCCCCACCCCACCTTGGGCATGGTGGACCTCTCATGGCACCCCTACTGCCCTCCCAGGCTCCCTCCTGACTTCCCTGTGCAGAGGCTGTTCCCAGGGAGTATGGATCTCCACACTTACACCTTCCTGCGCACGCAGGGCTATGGCTACCTCTCCTGGCGTTCCGCCCCTAACCCAGGGTGGGAAGTCCAGGAAGCAGAGCAGGGGTGAAACTTTCTGGGATGGAGTGGCAGAGGGGACCTGGGATGCTTTGGAAATCACCATTCAGGAATTAATTATACTCACGATGGCAATGGTTATGGCTCCTAGCTGTTGACCTGTCACCATGTGCCAGGCACTGGTCTCAACACATGTCGCAGGTCAACCCTTTTAAACTCAAAGCGTTATGTGTTTAATGAATATTGGCAATTTCGTATAGTTCAACCAGATTCTGTTGTTTTCCACATTTTACAGATGGGGAAACTGAGGCCCAGAGAGTAATCCATGCCTCTGTGGTCAGGGAGGGAGACGTGGAGCTAGGCTTGGACGGCTCGGTGTTGGGCTCCACTGCCTGTCTCTGAAGCCAGGTGGGGGCGAGGGTCCTTTGGTCCTTGTCCCTCTCCCCCACCTCCGGGTGGGGAGAGGAGGTTTTAGGATCCAGGAATGGGAGCTCTTAGCTCCTTCCCTTGGGAGCATAGATGATGTCCCTGCTTCCCACTAATGTCTGCTCTCTCGTCTCCCCTTTGGCTCTGCCCTTGCAGAGGTGGTAGGACACACCCAGGGGCCGCTGGATGGAAGCCTGTATGCCAAGGTGAAGAAGAAGGACTCCCTGCACGGCAGCACTGGGGCCGTCAATGCCACGCGTCCCGTTCTGTCGGCCACCCCCAACCACGTGGAGCACACACTCTCGGTGAGCAGTGACTCGGGCAACTCCACGGCCTCCACCAAAACTGACAAGACCGATGAGCCTGTCCCTGGGGTCTCCAGCATCCCTGCTGCCCTGAGTCCTGAGGAAAAGCAGGAGCTGGATCGACTGCTGAGTGGCTTTGGCTTAGAGCGGGAGAAGCAAGGCGCCATGTACCACCCACAGCACCTCAGGTCCCGTCCGGCGGGTGGCCCGGCTGCGCCCTCCTCGGGCCGCCACGTTGTCCCAGCCCAGGTTCACGTCAATGGCAGGGCCTTGGCATCTGAGCGGGAGACAGACATCCTGGACGATGAACTGCCCAACCAGGATGGGCACAGCGTGGGCAGCATGGGCACTCTCTCCTCCCTGGATGGGGTCACCAACACCAGTGAGGTGGGCTACCCAGAGGCCCTGTCCCCGCTGCCCAATGGTCTGGACAAGCCCTACCCTGTGGAGCCTATGGTCAATGGTGGGGGCTACTCCTATGAGCCTGCCAGCCGGGCAGTGCCGGCCCATGTCAGCCACACGGCCCCCATGCGGCCCTCCTACTCTGCACAGGAGGGTTTAGCTGGCTACCAGCGGGAGGGGCCCCACCAGGCCTGGACACAGCCAATGACCACCTCCCACTGTGGTCATGACCCCAGCAGTATGTTCCGCTCTCAGTCCTTTTCGGAAGCTGAGCCCCAGCTGCCCCCAGCTCCAGCCCGTGGGGGAAGCAGCCGGGAGGCTGTGCAGAGGGGGCTGAATTCATGGCAGCAGCAGCAGCAGCAGCAGCAGCCTCGCCCACCTCCTCGCCAGCAGGAAAGAGTCCCCTTGGAGAGTCTCGTGACCAGCAGGCCCAGCCCCCAGCCATTAGCAGAGACCCCCATCCCCGGGCTCCCCGAGTTCCCAAGGGCAGCCTCCCGGCAGGAGATCGAGCAGTCCATCGAAGCACTCAACATGCTGATGCTGGATCTGGAGCCGGCCTCGGCCGCTGCCCCCCTGCACAAGTCCCAGAGTGTCCCAGGGGCCTGGCCAGGGGCTTCCCCACTCTCTTCCCAGCCCCTCTCCGGCTCCTCCCGCCAGTCCCATCCACTGACCCAGTCCAGATCTGGCTATATCCCCAGTGGGCATTCCTTGGGAACTCCTGAGTCGGCCCCACAGGCCTCCCTGGAGTCTGTCCCTCCGGGCAGGTCTTACTCTCCTTATGATTACCAGCCATGTCCAACTGGGCCCAGCCAGGGTTTCCGTCCGAAGAGCCCAGCCTCCTCCTCCTTGCCCGCCTTCCTTCCAAACTCCCACACCCCTCCAGGGCCTCAGCAGCCCCCAGCCTCTCTCCCTGGCCTCACTGCTCAGCTACAGCTCCCGCCAAAGGAAGTGACTTCAGACCCCTCCCGAACTCCAGAGGAGGAGCCATTGCATCTGGAAGGGCTGGTGGCCCACAGGGTAGCAGGTAAGAGCTTCAAGGACCATCAGTCCTGGGAATTCCTTCCTAACCCCTTGTGTTTTCTTGCTGGGGGAAGATGTAGGCACAGACATGACCCCTCAGCAGGCGTGGCTTTGGCCCAGGGAAGAGGCTGTCAGGACCCCATGTGTCATCCATCCCTGGCTGCATTCATTGTCTATTAAGGCACCACCAAACCAGGCACTGAAATTCAAAGATCAGTGTCTATCAATTTCTGCCCTCAAGGAATTTACAGTCTGGTGA
Source organism: Indri indri (assembly GCA_004363605.1). NCBI lineage: Eukaryota > Metazoa > Chordata > Mammalia > Primates > Indriidae > Indri > Indri indri. Next base: position 16,251 of record RJWJ010003643.1, read on the forward strand.
GGGGATGGGTACCCAGACAGATAATTCTAACAGAGTGCAATGTGTGCTATGACAGAGGTAGGGATGCAAGACATCAGAGCCTGGGAAAGCAAAGCTTATCACCTAGGGCAATCAGGGAAGGCTTCCTTGAAGGGGTGACTGGGGTTGGCATATACATTTTCTAGACAGAGAGGAGACTCTGGTATTGTCTGCTGTGCTGTCTATCCTCAGACTTCATTTCCTTGGGGGAAGCATGGAGAAGACTGGGGGGGGGGGTTGTACACTCAAATTCCCTCTTGTGCTGTCCCAGAGGCCATAATGAAGATTTGGCTCTACCTAAGGGCCTTTTAGGATATTGTGGTTGAGGGGAGGCCAAGGTCCTCAGTTGGCTTTCCTGTTAGTGCTTGCTTCAGACCAGCTGTGTATGGGAAGCAGGCACTAAGAGATGAAGCTCCTTTTCCTATCAGAGAATGGGCTCATCTTTCTGGAGAGAGGAGGGTGAGGGGACAACCAGAAGAACTTATTGTGAGGGACAGCTGTGGGGCTTCCTTCCTTCTCACTGGCCTAAGCCTCTGAGCATTCCAGAGTCGGCAAAACTGGGTGGGAAATCCTGTGGGTTGATTATATTGTGGAGGTGAAGCCCAGGCAGGGATGGACCAGAGACTATGGGGTTAGGTGGGCCTGTGCCCAGCCACTCAGCTGACAGGGTGGTGGGAGCTCAGTGGGGAGAAGAGCAGCCTGGGCAGCTGACTCTGTCCTCCACCCTTTGTCCTAAATTTAGGGGAAGCTGAATCACCATGCCAGCTGCAGGGAGGGAGGGAGACACCCTCCCTGGGGCTGGGCTGTGGGTTTGGGGAAGCAGCTCAGGGCAGGCCAGGCTGGCTCAGGACCTGGGTGTGGGGACATAGGCACCCTGCTCCTGTACTTCAGAGCAGAGCGGAGTCCCCAGTTCCACTGTTGACATTGGCCATAATGGGAGTGTTTACACCATGGATATTGGCCACCAGGGCTTCTCTTCCCTGGGCCAGCTGGCATCAAAATATAGCATGAGCAACTCTGTAATCCTAAGGGTGAAATGCACCATGGGGTGGTCCAGATGGGGCTTCAACTTCTGCTTTCTCCCACACCTGAGCTCCTGAGATAAGAACACCCCCTGGTTGCTCTGTCAGCAGAGATCCCTTTCCTTTTGGTTTCATTGAAGGGAGAGGAATAGGGCTACCCAAATTCCTTGGGAATTTAATTCCCCTCCCATTATTTTACAGAGTTGGGGTGGTGGCCTGGAGACTAGTGACATTCTATTCTAATGATGGGCAGGATCTGGGAGACTCCTCTCTGGGGAGCAGAATGAGTTTCCCTTCCTTCCTCTCCCTACTGGAATCCTTCTATACAGCTCTCCTGGAGCTTACTCAAGAGGAAGGCACAGCCCTAATGGCCCTGAGAGAATGCCTATCTTGTAGTGGACCTCCCTTCAGCCCTTTGTCTTCTACCAGCTTCTGAGGTCTTGACTGTCAACTTCCATATCCTGCAGCCTTTCAGGCTTTGGCTGCCATGAAGTCATAGGGAGGGAAGGATACTGTTGGCACAGGGTCTGTATTCCCTAACACTCTTACCCTTCTCCTCCACCAACTGTGAGTGACTCAGTCAGGAGACAGGATGAGATTGTATAGAGGGGGCAGTTATATTTGGTTCCCAGGGCTATGAAGTGCCTCTTTGGTCCAGGCTCTGTCATGAACAGAATTTCTTATGTCAGCAGGTCCTGCTTATATACTTCCTTAGTAGCTCTTTAGGGTGTGTCTGCAATGCTTGTGTAGATAAAGGCACATAGGCAGGATCAATGTGTAGAACAGTCTGGGAGCCATGGAGGATAGAAGTCCAGTACTACCTCTTTTTGCTCATTTTGCATTTTGCTACAATAAGCTGGAACATAAGCTTTGACATGAGCAACCTGGGAAGTTCAGATCTGAGGGAGAACCTCTTCATGGCCATGAAATTGATCTGGTTTCTTCTGGCATTTCTCCCTCAGGTCTGCCCTTTCCTCCTTGGCTGTTCTCCATACCTCAGTACTGTGTCCCTGGTTCATTTCACTTTGATCCAACCACCCCTCATGTCTGATTTCAGCATAAATCTTAGAGAATGTAGGGGCAGTTTTCTTAACTTGATAAAGGGTAGGTACCAGAAACCTATAGCATACATCATACTCTCTTGTGAAACATTGGAAGCATTCCTGTTATAGCCAGGGATGAAATAAAGATGTCTCTTATCACCACTATCATTTAACATTGTATTGGATGTCCTAGCCAATGCAATAAGATAAGAAAAAGAAACAAGAGTCAGAGTTGGAGAGTCTGATCGAGTTATCTTATGTTCCTGATTCTGCGACTGGACTGATCTCAGATGTCTCTAGAGGTGGATATTTCAATGCATGTTGGAAATCAGATATGGATCTTATCCTTAGGAAGTCTAGAATTTAGTAGAGGAGAAAAGAACTGGAACATTAAAATGAAGTCGTTTGTAATAAGAGAGGTATGGAGAAAGTTCTGTGGGAGAGAAGTGAAGAAATCACTATGAGCTAGAGAGATTGGGGAGGCTGTTTTGAGTGTGGGTTTTAAACCAAGCCTTGGATGATGGACAGGATTTTGAGCATGGGTGGAGTCACCAGACGGAGAGGGTTCAGAGTGAAGACAGGAGAGCATAGGAAATATTTGAAATTGATTTGACAAGGGGATATGGGAATAAAAATTTAAAAAATAAATACAAAAAGGAAATGTTTAAAGAATAGTGAGTAGATCAAGAGCATATAGGTTGTGTAAGAGAAAGTCAGGAAAGGTAGGCTGGGGTCTGTCTCAGGAGGGTCTTAAATACCAGACTAAGGAGCTTAAATTTTACCTAGCAGCAATGCAGGAAGTCGTCACTGTAGGTTAGTCAGGGGAATATGCCATGATCAGAGATGTAGTTTAGGCAGGCGTGTCTGGTGGGCCTTGGCAGGAAGGTTGCTAAATGGGAGAGACTTGGAGCCAGGAGACGCTAGGAGCTTATTAGCTAGGCAAAGTGATGGGGGGCTGGATTAGAGCACTGTCCATGGGAATGACAAAGAGATGATGCTGAGGAAACTGGGGGTAGACCCAGTGTGCTTGTGTACTGATTGGCCGTAGTGGGTGAGGGAGAGGGAGACATGGAAAATGAATAGAAACAGAGTAGTAGTTCTGTTAACAAGCAGGGTGTTGGAGGAGCGGCTGGTTTGGTGAAAGAGGCAGCACTGGTGTTAGGTACTGGTTGAGTTTGTGGTGGCAGTGGAGCCTCTAGGTAGAGATGGATGGGGAAGATGGTTGAACATCTAGAATTGGAGTTTGGTGATTTTGGGATTATTCTCACAAAGGTGAAGGTTAAAGCTTGGGGTGCGGTTGAGATCTCAGTGTCAGAGGGCATGGAGAGAAAAGAACTGAGGATGGAACGGTCACGAGGAGAAGTGGAGGCTGCAAAGGGGAGTGAGAGTGAATGGTCAGGTGGTGGCAGGACACCAGGACAGTGTGTCACTGCAGAAGTCAAGATGGTAAAGGGTTTCAAGGGGGAGGGGCAGGGAGTTAGCAATGTCAGTCTGGTGGGAGCACGAGGAGGAGGACTGAGGAAAATCCACGGGCTTGCCAATTAGGTGGCCCCTTTGAAAATCATCAAAGGCATATTTTCAGTGTGTGGTGGTGACAGAAACCAGACCGCGAGAGATTGAGGATGAGTGGAGAGGGAATGCAGACAGCAAACTAACTATTCTTTTGAGTGGTTTTGTGATAAAAGGGGAGAGAATGGTTGTTAAAGAGGGTAACAAGGGATTGGGAACCACTTTTTTTGTAAATATACTAATCATGAGGATTTTTTTAGGTAGAGGAGAAGGAGGGGAGAGGTTGAATATGGGGGGAGGAAGGAGAAGAGAAAGATAGAAGAGAAAGAAAGAAATTGATGAAGGGTAGGTACCAGAAACCTACAGCACACGTCACACTTTCTTGTGAAACATTAGAAGCATTTCTGTTCCAGCCAGGCACAAAACAAGGACAAGAATAAGGTCTATAAGGAAATAAGAGGGTATAGGCTTTGGAGCCCAGGGGGATAATTTAGCCGCAACCAGGAAGTGCGATATCTCTTCATGAAATAAGAATAAAGGATAAATAAAGATGTGAGGAAATATTGGTGTCAAGCTCTGGGAGCTTGAATTGAGAACCCATTATTTACATTTTGTTATGAGTTCCAGGCTTACTCAATCATTAGTTCAACACCAGCTTCTAATCTATGCTACTTGCTAGTCTAGGTTTTGGGAAAATGGTGGCAGACGAAACAGGTAAAAGTTTTTGCCCTTATGGCAGAGATAGACACTAAACAAATAAGCAAATACATATGTGACTTGTCAGGTGGGTGGTAAGTGCCATCGAGAGGAAAGAGTGAGGGGTGGGGCAGGTGGCTGCACTTTACATAGGATGGTCAGAGAAGCCTTCACTGGGCAGTGAGGGGATGCATCATAGGGAGCCGCAAGTGCAAAGGCCCTGAGGCAGGAGTGTGCCTGGTGTGGCAGGAGCAGAGTGACAGAGGGGAGCATAGTGGGGCATGGAATGGGGGCAGCTCGCAGAGGGTCTTGCAGGTGGTCATTAGAACTGTGGCTTTTACTCTGTGTGGCATGAGAAGCCTTAAGAAGGATTTGGGCCCAAGAGTGGCATCATCTGACTTGTTCTAAAACAAGTCAGGCCAGGATGGCAGGCAGGGGACCAGTGAGGAGGCTGCTGCTGTTGATCTGGGTGGGGGCCGTGGAGGTGGGGAGAGGTGCTCAGGTTGTAGACAGATCTTGGAGGTGGAACCAGCAAGATTTATGGATAGACTAATGTGGAATATGAGAAAGAGAAAACGCCCAGGTTTGGGGCCTGAGCAACTGAGGAATGGAGTTGCCCTTTGTTGAGACGGGTAATGGCTGGGAAGGTTTTGCACACACTAGGTTTTGGACGCTCACGAAACATCTGAGATGGCTGGATACTGAGCCAGCAGTGTGAGGGGGAAAGACTGGAGCTTAGAAATGTGGGAGTTGTCAGCATAGGTGTGCCACGTAAAGCATGGCACTGGCAGATTCCACCCCGGGGTGAGGCTAGGTGAGGAGAGGGCCCAAGTACTAGGTCCTAGAGCTTACTATGTTTCAAGGTTGCAGACAGGAGAAACCAGCAAAGGAACTGGCACGGAGCAACTTCTGAAGGAGAGGAAAGGTGAAAGGCCATGAGCCCTGGGAGCCAGGGCAGGGGCAGTGTTGGCCACTCATGGGCCCCTGTGGTGTCAGCGGGGGGACAAGAGAATGGCACAGCGGTCCTCCAGTCCAACCCGGCAGGCTTGTCTAAAGGACTTTCTGGTGCTGCCTAGCAGCTTTGTGCGGGAGCAGAAAGGCACGAGGGGCTCCCCAGGAGAGAGGACCACTCACAGGTGGAGGGCCGAGGGCTGGGGGCCAGGATGCTAGGCAGTGTGACCCTGGGGTGCAGGCTGAGAGGGTCACCTGTGGCCAAGGAGAGGAGGGGAGGCCAGGGCTGGACCTGCTGCCTGTGAGGGCAGGCGAGGCGGGCACGGGCCTGAAGTTGCCTGGCCCCAGGTCGGCACCTCGTCCTCCACCCTGGGGCTAGAAAAGAGAGGGACATGCCACCCTGCTGGCCATCAGGAGGCCCACCTGCCTTTTGGAGAAGCAGGACCCTGGATCCCCCCTCTTCCTGTCTGGTAGCCTCCCCAGCCCCCCAGTGTGTGGCCAGACCCCAGACTCAGAACACCAACTCATCTGGATCTTCTCTTTGTTTTTGTCTTGTTTTGTCTTGTTTAATGCCTCGTCCCCTGCATTCCCTGTGTCACCCGTGTGCGTCTGTCCCCTGTGTCATTGGTGGGGTGCCTCCCTTGCCTGGTGTTGTCCCTTCCCTCCTGCCTCCCACGCCCTGCTGGCTCCCCTGGGGTGGGGTGTGCAGCCTACAATGCCAAACTGCAGGGCCTCGGGCACAGCGGCAGCTTCCGGCCCTCACCTCTGCACCGGGCTTCCTCCCTCCCTGGTGGGTCGCTCTCCTCCCCTCTCCCTTCGAGCTCCTCCACCCGCTTTTGAGCTCAGTTTCTCTCTCTTCCTCTCCTTCCTCGTGTGCTATTCCTTCCAGACCTTCGCCCACCATCTTCCTTCCCTGCTCACTTTGCCATTGCTTCGTCTGTCTTTGCCCTTTCCTCTCCCTCTTCTGCTGTCCTCTTCTCTCCATCTCTTTCTCCTTCTTCCCCCTTTCTCGCTGCACCCCCTTTTTTCTCCGCATGCCTTCTCCCTCCTCCCTCTCCCCAAAGCCTCTCTGCCTCCTTTCTGCATGAGCCAGAGCTCCACTTCTGCATGGACACAGGCCTCATGCTAGCCTTGGCCTTGCCCGCTGGGAACAGGGTCTGGAATAACTGGTCCAGCCTTCAGTGTCCCCCATGGAGATGCAGGCCTTGCAATGAGGGGGCTCAGTGAGGGCTCTGGACAGCCCAGCACCTCAGCCACCTTGGCCAGACTGCCTGGGCTGCAGGGCCAGGTCTCAGCGGGGCCACAGGGCACACGACAGTGGTGTGGTGCCCCAGGCCTTGCCGTTCTGTGCACTCTTGAGCGTGGTGCACCCTGGGGACAGTGCGCCACCTCTGACCCCACTCCTAATCTCGGCTCCTAGGATGCACGGCCGAGAGTCAGAAGCCCTGGGTTTTGGTCCTGGCCCTGCCTGTGACCACCTCTGTGACCTTGGACAAGTCCCTTAGCTATTTAGAGCTCAATTTCCCCATTTGAAAAATGGACAGATGATAGCTCTGTCTTGCGTATTTTATTCAGTGGTTTGACATGTCCCAGGTACAATGGACGCTTCGTCAAGGTCATGTTACTTTGTTTGAGGATGATGTCGTCCAATAATATCTACTTTCTGCCTCTTGGACATGCAGGCCCACAGGCTTTGAGCCCTGGGAGGGAATCGCCCCATCCTTTCTCTGCTCCTCTGAACCTGGAGGCTGGGTCAGGGAGGAGAAAGATGGCAGCTCAGGCTTGCCCCACGCCATGGCCTTGAGCAGCCCTAGCTGCTCCAGCAAAGGCTTAGGGTGATGGGAACTGCCACAGTGGCAACATGTGGCGCCTCTGCAGACCCTCCTTCCAGTCTATGGATGATCAGGAGAGGCTCCAGCAGACGCCCCTTCCCCTCTCTTCTTCCTCCACCCTTTCCTTAGCCCAGTGGTGGGGAGCGCAGTGTTGAGAGGGGCCTGGGGGGTCGGGGTAGGTTCTGGGGTGGAGGGTGTGCCTGGAGGGGAGCTGGCATGGCTTGCTCTAGGGCTGTTAGTGTGATCGCCGTGTGGCTTTCTGGTGCCCTGGCCCGGCAGGTGGCCTCCTGGATGCCCTCGCTTCTGGAGCCCCAGGCATGCCGTTGGACACCCAGCCCTGCCACCTGGAGCTGAGGAATCCAGTCTTTTGGAAATCGGAAGGCTGGAAAGAAGAGCTGGGTCTGTGGGGGTAGCAGTGGCCAGTCTGGGGGGTGTAGAGGAGGTGCATGATGAAGCCTGACACCAGGGTATTTGTCCCCATGATCCACGGGCAGTGGGCAGCAATGCTCTGCCAAAGTGCTCATACTGATCTGTGTTAGGGCTACAGCTCCCAGAATCACAGGGCGCGTGTGTGTGTGTGTGTGTGTGTGTGTGTTTGTGTGTGTCAGATGAAGGGGATGAATTACCCCAGGTCCTCTCACACCAGGCCAGCCTTGGAGACAGCTGTCACTCCAGCACAGCACCATCCTGGGCTCGGAGTGAAGACTCCCTGGGGAGTGAGGCTGTTCTGGTGCCCTGCTCCCCAGGTCTGGGGCCCGTCCTCATGGGGTGGTGGGGAAGGCCCAGTGCCAGCCCTGAGTGAAGCAGCCCTTAGAGGATGTGTTCTGGACATAGGGCGTATTGATCCTAAAGACACTTTCTTGCCTTAAGGGCACCCCACTCCTCAGTCTCCTGGGAGTGGAGTGCGGGACTCCCCAGCCTGGCTGGCAGGACCTTCCTGAGCCCCCTGGGCAGCTTCTCTTCCTTCCTTTCTTCACTGTTTGCTTCTGGCTGCACGGTCTCCTGCTGTGGTGGGGGCCGGCCATCGAAGCTCTCAGGGCGACCCAGTGGCCCCATCATCCCAGCATCCTACTGCCCTTCCTGTCAGGCTACGGCTGCGTGCGTGTGCGTGTGTGCGCGCATGTGTGTTTGTGCAAGGCACCTGTGTCTGCCTGTGTGCACGTGGGAGACAGAGGCTCTGAGAGAGGAAATGAGGCCAAGAGACTGAGAAAGTCCTGGGTGGAGGGTGGTGGCGGGAAGGAAGGACATGGGGAGAAGGCCTACTTTCATTATCGGTCAGTCTCCGGGACATGAGAGAGGGGTGTTCTCTCTTTGACACTGGCTGTCAGCTTGTATCCAGACATCCCAGCTTGGCCGAGGAACAATGGGGCTCTCTTCTCTCCCCTCTGCCATGGCAGCCTTTCCTCCCATAGAGAAAGACGAGAGAGAGGGAGCATGGCTCTCCGGGCAGAGCTGGGCTTGCCAAGGGGGACAACAGTAGGACACTGTGTTCAAAGAATGTGAGTGGCCCTGACTGGCCCCTGGTGCCATGGGGCACTCTGTGGGGGGCTGGACTGGCCCGTGGGAGTGGAATGAGGGGTCTTCTCCTTCTGCAGAGAGAGGCTCTGCCCTGCAGTGCCTTAGCTTGTTGTAGGTCACCCTGTCCATCCCCCTGCCTCTAGTCAGAACACATTCCCACATGCCCGTCTGTCATGGTGGAGAGGGGAATCGAGGAGGTGTGACGCACTCTCAGATGGCTGGCTGCCTTGTGCCAGGGGCTCGCATCCTCCACGGCTGGCAAGCCCCTCCAGCACCCTGGGGTGCTGCTACTCTCTGTGGCCCCTGACCGTGGAGGGTGCTCTAGGCAGGTGGAAGAGAATGTTTTCTGTTCTCCAGGAGATTCTGTCAGTGTCTCAAATGGAAACAGACCCATTTTTCAAGGGCAAACATCAGATGCCCAAAGAGGGAAGCCGGCCTCCTTTTGAAAAGGCAAAGGGATCTGCCAGAGAGAGGCTGCTGGGGGTGGGCGAGCCCGGAACTGAGACCAGCCCTAATGCATTTCTTTTAACCTTGGGGCTGAACTCAGTTCCAAACCCCAAGAGCCTTTCCTGAACGGGCCTCCTTTGTCACAATTATTATTAGAAAATCAATGGCTACGTCTGTTTCTCTCTAATGTTTTTGCCAGGAATGAAACCGGCAGCAGCTCTGGTCCAAGCTGCCCAGGAGGCCTGAGTGGGGCAGGGGGCTCGGTGGCAGGAGGACAGGCGTGGCTGAGGCCAGGGCACCCGCAGGTGTGGTGTGAGCTGCAGGCCGCCTTTCCAAGGCCTGGGGGCCTGGGATTCTGTAAGATTCCGGGATGCAGCTCGCTCCTCTCAAAGGCACGCCCTTCGTCCCTCCAGGTGGACCCTCCTAGCAGCTCCAGGGTGGGACTAAGGCGACCCCTGTTTTTTTATTCTGAGGCTAAGGGCACTTCAAGGCACAGGGCTCATTTGCTTTAAGGGAAGCAGTTCGTGAATGGCAGAGTGAAGTCAGAGTCCAGTTCACTGTCCCCATCCGGGGCTCTTTTTTTCTCAGCTAAGATGGCAGCAAGGCTGTCTCTGAGCAATAAAAAGCCCAAAGTGGGGACTTGGAGCACCAGCCACTTAATGTGCAAGTGCCAGTCCTGCTTCTCTCCCGCCGGGGCCCTGCTGGAGCCCCTGAGTGTGGGAGAGCATGAGGACGTGTCTCAGAGTGACTGTGCGTGTGCGAGTGAGTGTGTGGCTGCCCCGGGCTTGGCAGACGGCAGCCTGCTGTCCATGACAAGTAGAAGGCTTCCCAGCCAGTGCTGTTCACAGCAGCCTTTGTGGCCGTGCCAGGCTGGGAGTGCTGGGGGCCGCCTGGGGCATGCAGTCCCCACAGTGGACGGTAGAAGATGACTCAGTCTGAAAGAGGGTGATTTCTGCCTGGCTGCACTGGCACATCCCTAGGGGCTGGCTGTGTGTGTGTGTGTGTGTGTGTGTGTGTGTGTGTGTGTACACACATGCATGCACTTGTACGTGTGCCATGGGACCGTGTTCCCAGATGTGTGTTCAGGGCCCTAGTCCCACGTGACTTGAGACCTTTGGTGAAGGCAGGGTGGAGAATCTCCTCCCAGAAGATATTCGGGACTCGGAGCCCACCCTTCTGGCTGGGTCTTGGCCTCTGGGACCTGGGCAGCAAGTATTCTAGGATTCTGGGAGCTGGCTCGATGAAGCAGTGGATTCTGAGCCTCAGCCCAGCTGTGAGAAGAGGGGGTGGGAAGGAAGGAGGGTGAGGTTAACAGCACCCCCCAGGCCTGTGGAATGGGATTGGGATGGGAAGTGCAGAAAAGCAGATGGAGCATGTGACTTCTCCTTGCCTGCTCTTCAGCCGGGAGGGGCAGGGTGGGATCGTCGGCCATCTGTGGGGCAAGACAGAAGAGTGGGTAGCTAAGGGGTCAGTATAAGGGCAGTTGGAAGAGGTTTCAGAGGTGCCCTGGATGAAGGTTGGGGAGCCCCAGAGAAGGCAAGAAATATCCCAGGGCCCGGCTGGGGCTGGGGACTCCATAACAAGACTTGGTCATTTCTTTGTTTCTCCTTGAGAGCACCATTTGCAAGATGATGCAATTTAGCTCTTTCCAAGAGCTCTTCCCCATGGGCTTGATGTTGCTGGTTGGTTGATGCAGTTGCCTTGGAGACTCTCTTCCCTTCCCCGCCCTGCCTTGTCTGGAAGCTCTGGCCCTCCGCCTCCGGGGTTGGAAGGAGTTGACATCTGTTTCTTGTATCAGTCCTTTGTGCTCTTGGTCCCAGCCCTGTGTGGAGTAGATTCCTGTTGGAGGCTGAGCCAATCTAAGCAGATCCCCCACCCTGCAGAGAAAAGTGGGGGTGTGAGCCAAGTTGGGCACAGTAGGGCTGGAGGGAGGTGCTGGTCGGGGGTGGGGTGGTGACAGGCCACCCCTGCTCAGCCCCTGAGCTAAGATATGCTGCCTTCTCTGGGGGGATTGATCTGGACTGGTCATTTCTTGCACAAATGCTCATTGCCCTCCACGCCCTGATTCCTCCCAGGGGTACAGGCTCGGGAGAAGCAGCCCGTAGAGCCCCCAGCCCCTCTCCGGAGACGGGCGGCCAGTGATGGACAGTATGAGAACCAGTCTCCGGAAGCCACATCCCCCCGTAGCCCCGGGGTTCGCTCTCCCGTCCAGTGTGTCTCCCCCGAGCTGGCTCTTACCATCGCCCTCAATCCTGGAGGGCGGCCCAAGGAGGTGAGTCCGTGAGCTGTGTCCTAGGGCCACAGAGGGTAGGGGAGCCCACCTTTCATCTCCAGGAAACTGATGGCCACCTTGTCACTGACCTATCGGTAAACTCAGTAATTCATCCCTCCCCGCATCCTCACCCAGGGTCTGTTCTCCGGCATGTGGACACTTCCTTCCTTAAATAGCTTCATGCCCCCACTTCTTACATTAATACTGAGATCGAAGTTCCCTTCTCGACTCCAAAAGAGAGTCCCTTAATAGGGTGGTAAGGATCTGGGCTGATGTAGGTGACCACAGTCTTCAACCTCTAAACCAGATCATATAGACTGACAAATATGTTTTTGAGACCTTTCCAAATAGGAGTTTTCTGGAGAGATTTCATTTTCATGCCAAAGTGTTTGCATTTCTGAGACATTTCAGTAGTTGGAGGCAGTGGGTCTCAAACTTCAGTATGTATAACAGCCCCCAGGGAAATTATTGAACCCATAGGTTCCCAAATCTACCTCCAGAGAGTCCAGCATGGTAGATCTGGGACAGAACCCAGGAATATGCATTTTAAATATGCACACTGGAAGATTCAGGTGTGGCTCACAGTCTATGAGATAATGTACTATCCTATAAAATCCAGGCTAAAGAATCATTTTGCGTATAAACGGCTTTCGGACATCTGTTCTCTCCTGCCTTCTGGCAGGACCCCAGTTCCCTGCCCCTAGACCGCCTTCTCTTCGGCCTTGTTCTGAAATATTGCCAAGGTAGATGCTCCTGAATGCTGCCCATGCTTGACCATGGCCTTGCAAACAGCCGCTCCCCTACTCTCTCAACTGCAAGGAGTTGTCGGGGCTGTAAAGGGCTGGGATCTCCCTTTGACCTCTGCACTTACCTGAGCAGCAGTGGGCAGTCAGGCTGCAGAGGGGGTTTGTGGGCTGGTTAGCGTGCTGTCCTCCTGCCTCAAGTCATCTGAAGGTCCCCCTTTTCCTCCCTTGTGTTCCCTGCAGCCCCATCTGCACAGCTACAAGGAGGCCTTCGAGGAGATGGAGGGAACCGCCCCGAGCAGCCCGCCGCCCAGCGGGGGTAAGACTCCCTGCCAGCTTCTCTTCCCTGTGTCCCCCAGCCCCTCATCTTGGCCTTGCCTGGGGGAGTGCCCAGGTTTGGGGGTGGGAGGAGTGTGCCAGCAAAGTGTGGTGGGGCCAGGATTTGCAGCTCCTCACCCTGTGGCTCATTCCACACCCCCTTCTCTTCCATTGCTTGTGGCCGCCCTCTTCTCGGCCATCCACTCTCACACATCTGAGTGTGCCAGCTCTTGCCATCCAGACTGCCTGACTATGGGACCCTGGGCTTATACACCCTGGTCTTTTAACCTTCTGTACTCAAAAGACTTGACTTTGACCTTGTTTCTGACCCCCATTTCTGTCTGCATCCAGGCACCTCTTCTGTCCCAGGCAAGCTAGGGAAGAAAGAAGGAAAGAAAGGCCCAGGACCCTTGGGCTGCAGAGCCCCCATCTTGTCCATCCTTGGCCTCCAGGTGGGGGCATTTAGTCTGTAGCCCCCAGTACGCTCAATGGGGAGGCAAATCCCCAAAGGACAGAGACATGTCCACCCAAAGTCGAGACCTGAATGATCCCAGGAGTGGGGGCAGTGTCCCTTTTGCAGGAGGAGAGATGTGAAGAGGAGCTGGAGGAGGTGGTTGTGGGGAACGAAGTGAGCGAGAAATACCAGCCGTGGGGGACTTGGGGTCCCCAGGGGAGGCCCGGTCAGCATTGCAGGAGAGACGGGCGATGCTCAGGGTCATGCTGGCTGGGAGAGGAGGGGTGGGTGAGGAGGGGAGAGCCAGCCCTGGCTGTGCATCCCCCTGGGAGCTGGCTGTCCTGTGCTGGAGAGGAATGTGGCCATGGTACCTGGCCCATGCGCCAGCAGAACTTGTGTTGGTGCCACCTTGGGCACGAGGAGGCCGACCCTGGGACTGGTCCGCAGCCCCTGGAAGCCATGGCTCTCCCTGCAGCAGCGCCGTCCAAAGGAAATATCATATGAGCGCATTCGTCATTTAAAATTCCCTAGTAGCCACATTAGAAAACATAACAGGAAACTGGTGAAATTAATTTTAATAATATTTTTATTAAATCCAAAATATCCTCATTTCAATGGGCAAACAATTCAATATAAAAATATTGAGCTATTTTATAATTTTTATAAAATGTAGAGACTAGTGAGATTAATTTTAATGTTTTATTTAACCCCAGCCTAAAATATTACCATTTCAACATGTAATCAATATAAAAAATGTTGAGATATCCTGCATTCTTTTTCGTACTCAGTCTTGGAAATCTCGTGTGTGTCTTAGCACGTCGCAGGTCCTGCTGGCCGTGCTCCAGGCGCAGCAGCGTGGCTGCCAGGTCGGGTAGCACAAACCTAGGGCAGTCTGCTCAGAAGCCGGCTCTGCGGCCTCTTGTGACTCGGTGGGACCTCTCTCCCAGGCCTTCCGCTTCCATCCTGACACCTGCTCCCACTCGCTGTCGGGTCCAAGCAGCCAAGGGTTGGGCATTGCCTGTCTGGGTTGGAAGCCGTCCGCGCTGTGTTAGAATTGAGTTTTTCCTTCTTCTCTCCCCGCTTGGCCAGCCGTGGGTCCCTGCGGGGAGGAGGATAAGTTAGAGGTTTCACGAATACACAGCGCTGGGGAGAGAAGACAGAAGGCGGAGAAATGCGAGGCATTTTTCTCTCAGGGAGCCGAAGTCTTGCGCGGCCTCGGTGCCGCCCACTCTGGTGCCTCAGAAGGGCCGAGCTGCCCGGGAACTGGGGCAGCGAGGACCTCGGGAGCTGGAGGTGGTCGGGGAGGAAACCAGGAGAGACCCCAGCCCTCTCTCGTCCTCTCGGCCCCTCCACCTCCCCTCACGGGCCGCCTCCACCTCTGCGGCACCCACCGGGTGGGCATCTGCACACTGCGGGCTGGGGATGCTTCGTGCTGGTTCCGTGAACAGTAGCTGCTGAGGCTGGGCACATTCTGCTATAACTAATTATGCTCAACTCTCCATTCATTTGACAAACATTAACAAGGGCTTGATAGGTGTCTGTGAGCAAGACACCCTGTTAGGAAATGGGGGTGTGGAGGTGGTAGAAACTGAATCTGCATGCCTGTGTGTGTGTGTATAAAGAGGGAGGACAGACAGACAGAGAAACGCAGGCCTAGACCTACCCTGTACCTGCTTGTATGCGTTCGTCCCTATGCTGTGCTTGTCCATTGGGCATCTAAGGACAGAGAGAGGGTGCAGTGCAGGGGTGGGCCACCCACCTGGACCCCTGCGCTGTCTCCCTGCTCCCACCTGCATGTGGTTACCTGCCCCTGCACAGGTACATTTTGTATGTTGCATCGAGAGGGTATTTTGTTGTTGCTAATTTCCTGTAGGTCTCGCTGTCTTCCGGGAAAAGCAGGAGTGGCCGGGGAGGATGTGGAGCTGCTGGATGGTTCCTGGGTGTCTGAGGGCCACAGTTAGGCTGTTGAGGCCCTTGGGAGGCAGGGAGTGTCCCCACAGGTCGCGGCCTCTGCCGGCTCCAGAGATCACTGTCAGGAGACACAGAGCTCGTTTTTTACTTCTCCTTGGAGCAGTGTTGGGAGACGTGGCAGCTGCCACCGAGACAGCTCGTGACTAGGCATAACAGCCACCCTGTGGATCAGCTCAGAGTCTGGCCAGGTGCTTGGCTGATGGGAGAAAGCCCAACAGCCCTCTCTGACCTTGTGTGTTATGTGACACTTGTAACCCAGATGGGCAGCCTGGGAGGAGCCGGGCTTTGCACAGGGAATGGGTGCTCCTGGCCAAGGACTGCGGGCTCCTCCTCCTTCCAGAACACTGAGGTTTGGTGGGGACAGAGCCCCACACTGAGTTCTCTCCTCCTGGGATGCACAGGGGACACACATAGCTGAGGGCCGGCCCCGGGTCTCAGGGTTGGCGTGGTCTGGCCCGCGATCTCCGTCTCCTGCCTCTGCCCTTCACGGGGTGTGTCATCCAGAGCCTCCATTTTCTTTTGTTCTCCTCTGAGTCCATCAAATGCAGGGTTTAAAAGGGCTGTGTGTGTGTGTGTGTGTGTGTGTTTGGGGGTTGAGGAAAGGGACAGGAGGAGGGGAGAGAGAATATGACGGAGAAAGTCAGGGACGGTCTGAGAAACCCGCGTGTGCATCGTATGCTGTGGCAATGCAAAGGGACGGTAGGGAGAAACCAAGGCCCTGGGGTAGAAATGATTCTCTCAAGGCTGAGGCCAGAGCCGGGACAAGAGCGCTATTGCCTGACTCTTTCCTTTTCTCCTTTAAACTGCTGAAATGTGGAGGTCCCTGGAGACAGGACAGGGCAATGGAGCCAAAGCGGCCTGGCACCACCTGCTGCCCAGCCCTGGCCAACCCGTGCCCTCGCACGGTGGGTCTGGCCCTCCTGCCCCCCCGTCCTGCCTCTCACTCCCTGTGTCTCCCCTATTCTTTCTGACATAGTGCGATCCCCACCGGGTCTGGCCAAGACACCCCTGTCTGCTCTGGGCCTGAAACCCCACAATCCAGCGGACATCCTGCTGCACCCCACCGGCGGTGAGTGACTGGCTGGGAGGGAGGTGGTTCTGGGCAGGGCGCGGGGCCTTGGGATCTGGTCAGCAGCTGGCTTTGTGCCCATAGGCGCTCAGGCCCGGGTGGGGGCCCTCTGTGTAGTGGTTGGGGGTGACAGCCTTTGCAGCCTTCCTCTCCTTTGACTGGCAAGAGTCAGCACCTCTCCCAGCCTCCTCTGACTGGGAGATGTGGAGGCCTGGGTCAGTGTCCTTGGAGTCTGTCAGGTCTCTGCTAGAAGCCTGGTAACCCACATCCCTGGTGCTCAGGCCCTTGTATACACGCACATGTGTGCACACACCCACGTACACATATGTGCATGCCCCTGCTGCTCTATGCCAGGGCCCTGCTTGCAGCCCAGCTGGCTCTGCCCTGAGCGTCCATGTGACATCAGAGGCCAGGCCACTGGCATTCGGGAGTTCTCTGGTCTGCCTCTTCAGGCCTACCAAACACTGCCTGAGAAACCCTTGACCAGGCAGCAGCCACCGCTGTCTGCTCCTCCCGGCCCTCTCACCTGTGGAAGGACCTGCCACTCTCCCTTGCCTGTGCTCCTCCCCTGACCCGTCCACACGGCAGCATCTTGCTCTGCTGCTGAGGACAGGAGCCCGAGCTCTGGGCGCTGAGGCAGGAGGGGGACTGGGGCACGGCTGCTCCTCAGCCGCCCTGGGGCCACACGTGGTCCTGGTTATGAAGCGGAGGACGGAGCCCTGGGCCTGTCCCCAAGAAGGTGCTCCTCCCAGTGGACGCCGCCCAGGCTCACAGCTCCTACTCCTCCCTCTGATGGGGTGGGGGGAGACAGAGGGAGTCCCTGGGCCTCAGCTGCAGGTTGGAGCTGGCTGAGCCCAGAAAGTTCCTCCCTAGGCTGGTTTTAGGGCTGAGTGGGGACTTTGGGGTCAATTTCACTTTTTTCTTTAGTCACCAGAAGAGTGATCCAGCCAGGTAGGCAGGCAATGGCATGCACTGTGACCCACAGAGACACATGGCGGGGCACAGCCTCCCACCTGGAGTGTCAGCATGGCCGGGGACACTGAGTCACCGGGGAGTTGGTTGAGGGGTTTGGGGGCTGCCTCTCACCAGCCAGCACACACCTGCCTGAGGCTCGGCCCACGTGGGCCCTGAGCGCAGGGCTGCGAGAGGGTCGGGCTCCAGGGAGCCAGGGTCTCCCCTGGGCACTGGACCTCGGCCCTCCGCTCGGGCTCCTCTGTGGAGAGCCCCGCTCGGCCCAGCCTCACCCCAGCTTTCCTGCCTCCCTTTTCTCAGCAAATTCTCTTTCTCGAGAATAATCCCTGTTAATCAACCTCTCTCTCTCTTTCCTCTGCTCTTCCTCTCATCTTCGACACTTTCCTCTTTCCTGCCTTTCCTCTCCCACCTCTCTTCTCGCCTCCCCTCAGCGGAGGATGAGGGGAAGGTGGCGGTCCAGCTTCCTGAAGGTAAGTGCCAGCTGCCTTGTGCTGCTTCCGCGGTCTGGGTCAGGGCATGGCATTTCACGTGGAGCTTGAAAAGGCTGGCTCGGGCCACCCTCTTTCCTGGCTGGGTCTCAGGTGGCCAGGCACACAGCCTTCCTGTCCCCAGCTCCTGGCGATTAGATAGCACCCTGGGCGCAGCAGGAGTCCTGAGCGGGAAGCCAGGAGCCGCTGGCCACCGGTTTAGGCACAGCCGGTGTCCAGGCACTAGTGCAGCGCTCCCTTGTGGGCAGAAGCGCCCCTCCTGCTGCTTCCTCTCCTCTACGCCAGTCTGCCTGGGGTGCCGCCACCCATAGAGGTAGACAGGGAGGGGCTCCCGTTCCCTTTCCCGGGATGTGTGCCACAGGTGTATCTCGGAGCAGGGATTCTCAAACTCAACATTTTGGCCTGAATAACTGTGTGCTGTAGGTTGTCTGGCAGTGTCCCTGGCTTCTACCTGCTAGATGGCAGTTACACTCACCCAGTCATGACAATCGAAAGTGCCTCCACCATTGCCACTGTCCCTGGGGGGACAATCACCCCTGGTTCTAAAAGCCCCCATCTTAGAGCCACGATTTGCCCTCTTGAAGCCCCCGCCTGGCTTCATATCACACAAAGTACCACATCTGTCTTTCTGGGATCTTGGACACAAAGTGGGGATTTCAGGAAATCTATGGACTCACCCCCTACAAAAATGCAACAGGACACCCATGCACATAATTTCGAAAAACAGTTGCCAAGAGTTGGCACGTCTGTGGATCCCAGCTTAACCCCTGGTTTAGGTGGGCCCAGCATTGGGCACTGGGGAAGCAGGGAGGAGGTGTAATTGGGTGGAAAGCCTTAAACGCACGAGGAGCAGAGCTCAATTGAGGACTCAGGGCAGCAGGTGAACAGAGTGGGTGCAGCCTGGGTGGGAGGCCAGTGTATGGTTCTGGGCACCGGTGTCCCCATCTCCACCAGGAGGCGTGGGACGAAGTGGGAGCTGAGGGGTTCTGTGTCAGGCGTTCTGACTTCCTACCTGGGCCCTGGGCCCGTGTGGCCTGGTTTCTTTAAAGACTGGCTTTCTTAGGCCCACTTCCCAGTTTCCTTTGCACTCAGCACCTTGATCTTCCAACCCCGAAAGTGGGCACGGCCTGCGCCTCTCTAAAGCTGACGTCACCCAGGTGAGATGGTTGGGGCTTCCCAGAAGGCTTGGCCTGCTTCTAACCAGCCAAGGTTCGGGCCACAACATCAGGCCGCTCGGGGGTTGTGGAACGAGACTGCTCCCAGCAGCAGACCCAAGGACATGCTCCCTCTGCTGGGAATGGCCCTCCCTGCTCCTCTGCAGCCTCGTGCCTGGGGAAGGGGCTTTCTCCCAGGCTGGAAGCCAACCGCTGGTTCCGGACCCACCGGGCAGTGGGGCTGGGAGAGGGGGTCTAGAGTAGACCGGAGGTTGGAGCCACGGTCCTGTACTTCCCATGCCAGACCCTGCAGTAGGCTCTCAGCTCTCCTCCAGGCTGGCTGACTTGAACAGCCTGGGGGATCTTGAACACTGTCCAGCGGGAAGGTCCAAGGCGTGGAGTATCCTGCAGGCTGAGGCACCCTGGTGATTGTCTCCCACTTTGGGGTGACTTCAGAGGTATGGGTATCAATAGAACTAAGCCGAGATCTACCAGTCCTGCCTCAGAAATGGCTCTCAGCTTACCGGGCCCCAAGTCCTCCAGCTGGAGCCACCAAGTTTGGAGGGGAAGGTTCTTAGGGATCAACTCAGCCCCACCCATCTTTGTCACAGATGTGGAGCTGAGGCCGGCATTGTGGGTGGGGGCAGGGGGTCTGCCCAAGGTCACAGTTGGGAGGCAACAGAGCCAGACTGGAGTTACTGGGCTCCTGTCTCTTGGTCAAGTGGCTGTTTCAAAGCCCTTCTCCTGCCTCCAGGCACCATGCCCCGGGATTCCAGCGTGGGCGGCGGAATGGAGTCGGAATCGCTGCCCGTGGCCTGGGGATGGGGCCGGGGGGTGGGCAGGGAGCAAGGCTGTGGGCGCCAGTTCCATATTTCCTGACTCATGTGCCCCTCCCGGGTCAGGCTAAAGTGCATTCTTTGCTGACCCTCGAAGGCTGTGCTTGACTTCCCCACTGACACTTTGATGGGAAATGCAGAAAAAGATCTGTAAGGACAAGTGACCAGAGACAGGATTATTCAGCTGAGGGGAAAGGAAAACTGGGGGTGGGGGAAGGCTGCTCTGTCTAAGCCACTGTGCTAAATACTTGACATTCATCCATTCTTTTATTCATTGCTTCATTGATTCAGGAAACATTTTGTGCACCTACTGTGTGCCAGGCACTGCGCCAGACTCTGGGGCTATACACATGTGTGAGGCGAGCGGGGAGGAGGGAAATGCCAGCAGACATTTCAACATTAGTTAGAAGCACTGAGCGGGGCAGAAACAGGGTGTTGGAGGAGGGGTGTGTGGCCCAGTCTGAAAGGTTTGAGATTCTGACTGTCGAGCTCCTGGATCTGGTACCTGGGGGTTTCCGTAGTGTGTCTCTTCTCCCCGGTCTCCCTTTTACTTGGGTGGGTGGGCCCCTTCTCTGCAGGCCAAGAGCCTTTCCTGGGGGGCAGAAAATGCCCTTCGGGGTGTGGACGAAGAGCCGACCGTGCACAGGGCTGGAGGAGGCTCGCAGCCACCCTTGTGCTGCAGCTGCTCTCAGCCGCCAACAGCCACTTGGCCTGGGTTGGGCTCCCAGAATGTTCTCCATGAAGCAGCACCCTCCCTGACCCCACCCTCCTGCCCTTCCCAACTCCCATTGCCTCTGGGTGCAGCTGCACTGGGATTGGAGGAGAGGAGGAAAACAGCAGGAGAGAGGGTGCCAGCGAGGGGTGGGGGCGGGGCAGGAACGGGCACAGCAGGATCCAGCCAGCAACAGTGGGGGCTGGTTCTAAACACGGGCTGGAAATAGCAAGAACGAGTTATTAATAGGAGGAGCTTTCCTGTCTCTTCTAACTCGATCCTCGCTGGGCAGGTGGGTCGTCTCATTCCCACTTTACAGATGAGAAAACTGAGTCCCAGAAAGGCTCTAGTGAGTGAGAGAAGGGGGAGGGGACCTGCAAGAAGAAGTATATTGCCTTGAGGCGGAGAGGAGAGAAAAAGCCCAGGAGTAGACAGAAAAGGAAGCATTTTCAGCGTGGAAATCTGAGTCTGAAAACTTGGGAGCACTGATGTCTGGAGAGGAACTCAGGAAATCAAACGACGTCCCAGAGGTCCTGCCTGCTCTGGGTCCTGAGGAGCGGAGATTGCACGGAAGGACTTTCCTCATTTCTAACTGATCTGGGACTGCAGGGGCAGGCAGACCACCTGACCGAGGAAGAGGATGCAGTGGGAGAGGAGGAAGGAAGTGGGGGGTCCAGGTGAGGGCAGGGCTAGGCGGGCGGGGTCTCTGGGTGGCCTTGGCCAGGCTGGCCACCCAGCATGCAAGGGCGCCTCCTGACTTCGTGGTGGGAGTGTGTGCTGCTGTTTCTCTCTGGGTAAGCAGTCCTGTCCCCCCAGGTTCAGACTCCTAGTCCTTCGAGAACTCCTCTGGTATTCTGCGGTTTAGGAGCTGAAGGGTGTCGGGAAGGGGCCAATGGGACTGCTGCCTGAAGACCTTGGCCCTCCTATAGCCACCTCAGGGTTTCTCATACATTGTCCCGTCAGCCTTCTGTGCAAACTTACGCTCAGGCCCCCAGGCTTCAGCTCAGGTCACTGTGTTTAGGCTGGAACAGTTAGTGGGCGCTCAGCCCTGACTAATGGCAAGCAGGCCAGGTGGGAGTCAGGTCCCAGGCTCGGCTGTGTCCTGACTATGGGATGGGGTGTTGTGGTCCACCTTATCTCAGTTTTATTGTTGCTAGAAGGGGGGCTTTTTTAAAGGGGTAGAGGATAGGGTAACACAAGTTGCTTACCCAGTGTATGAGTCGGGGTTCTGCTGGAAAACTGATGGTTCATTCCAATGGGGCAACGAAGGAGAGTGTAATGGGTTATTAAAAGGTCTAGACAGACCAATGAGGGATGTGACGCACCTGTGTCCTCCTGGCAGAGCAGGTACCCATCCACCTCCAGGCCTGAAGGAAACAGGAGAGAGCTGGAGGGGAGGGTGGCTACAGGAGCTTGGCTAGAGGGACGTAGGTGGGAGGTGAACATTGACCTTCTCTCCTCTCTCCCTCTCATCTGCCAGTCCCAAAGGCAAAAGCTGTCTGAAGCCACCGAGCAAGGGGTACTGGGTGACGCAGTGGGTCAAAGTTGGCCCTCAGGGATAGATCAGGGTAGAAAGTGGATCAGGAGGACGTCAGTGGGTAGGAGAGGAGCACAGACCTTCACAGTGTCACCCATGTAGGTTCAACTTGAACTCCGGGGAATGAGAGGGATGAGTGGACTCTGGCCTGCGGTGTCGTTTGCAAGTCTGTGCGTGAGGCACCCTCTCACGGTCCGTTCTCCCAAGCTCGGGCACTGCCCCAGGGCAAGGAGCCAGTTCCCCAAGACTGAAGCTCTCGGCTCCCTGATTCTCAGATGGTCATCTGTGCAGTGGCCAAGGGCAGATCTGGGCCAGACTGCTTGGGTTCCTAGGCCCCCTCTACCACTTGCTAGCTGTGGCCTCGGCAAGGTGCTTACAACCCCAAATCCTACTCTCCTCGTATAATTGTTTGCCCTTTTTATCATTACAAATAGCCATATGGAGTTGGCTCTTCTTTGGCTGATGGGCTGAAGTGCCAGGCAGAGCCAGCTCTGGGTGTCCCATGTGGCTGTGGGCCCCCTCTAGGCTGCCCAGAGCCAGCACTGTGAGTCTGGAGACTGTGGTACTGGTGTCCACAGCCACTGATTGCGGTGTGTCCTGGGGCACATTGCTCCACCTCTCTGGACTGAGGAGACGCGTTGGATCAGGGGTGAGAAAACTATGGCAGCTGGCCAAATCCCCACCACCACCTATTTCTGTAAAGAAAGTTTTATTGCAACCCAGCCTCACCCATTCATTGACCTGTCGTCTATGTGTGCTTTTATGCCACAATGGCAGAGCTGTGTAGTTGTGACAGAGACAGTCTGACCCCCAAGACTAAGATATTTACCATTAGGTCTTTATCAAACATCGTACCGCCCTGGTCAGAGGATCTCCACATCGTCTTCTAGTGCCAGCAGGTCCTTGTGCATGGATGGCACAGAAGCCATGCCTTTGATGTGGATTTGGCCTGGGGCTTCTGCGAGGTGGGTGGTGGCCTGGGCTGGTGGAGGGAGGCTTTCGAGAAGGCCTTGCTGTCTCTTCCCACGTGGACTCCAGCTTTGGGTGCTGAGGTGGCTGGTTCTACATCACCCTGTCCCCGGGACAGACTGTTCCACACCTGCCCCTTTGCAGAAGTTCTGCCCCGACCCCATCCACTGTCCCTGCTGTTCGTTGGAGGCAGCTCTGTGTGGAGGCCAGAGACAGACTGGTGGGCTCTGGCTGGAGCTATACACAGACCCCACCACAGCCCCCAGGACCTGCTCCTTAAAGGGCCCTGAGCTGAAGGACTGTCCTCTCCCCACACCCAGGGTGGCCTCTGGATATGGGTGTAGTATGTCAGGCCTGGGGGCCACCTCAGAAGCCACACCCAGGGGCTGTGTTCCTATGCAGTGAGGGCCCGTGACTAGGCACCTTCCAAATGAAGATTTTCTTTGGGGTACGGGGAGGGAGGTTTCATTCCAGCTGGCTAAACCCTGAGCCTCTCTCCCTGAGGGGCCTGGATGAGGGGCTCTTCTCCACCTTAGCGACCCTCACAGTCTTGGCTTCTTCCCCAGGGCTGCACAGACTCTGGGCCCTGCTGGATGAGACAGGGACAGTGCCAGGTTTGGAGGTGGCAGGAATGTCATCTCTCTCCATTCAAGTGCGCTGCTGCTGCTGCTGCCTGTTTAATACGGAGTTAGTTTTGAGCTGGCCTCAGAGGCCGTGGGGGAGTCGGGCACTCTGGGTCCTGGCTGAGCCTCCGGGCCTCAGTGTCCTCATCTGTAAAATGGCCTTTCTGGCTCTTGTCCCAGCCCACTAGGCTGTTCTGAACACCAGGTGGGGTAATGTGTGGAAAGGTTGTCTGTAAACTGCTCAGTGCTACGGAAACTCCAGAGGTGGGTGATGGAATGTCTGGCTCTGTGTGGGGACGTGTTCCTGCTGTGGGTCTCCGGAGGAATGCTGAGTGTGTCTGGCAGAGGTGGGTGGGTGTGTCTTGGCATTGAAGGGGCTAGAGAGTGCGCGGTGGCCCTGCTGGCCGTACCACACAGGCCTGTTGCCAGGTTCGCAAGCCCGTCTCTGGATTCTAGGCCCGTGTCAACCCTGGTGCCAACCTGAGATATGGGCAAGGTGGGGCTGGAGCTCCGGGCCCACTGTCAAGCGCCAACCTTGAGCGGTGCCTGGGGAACCTAGAAGGGCCTGGGGGTTGGATAGTGTGGTCGTTGAAGGAAGGGAACAGCTAAAGGGGATGCCACCTGTGGACAGACATCCTAGTTCTTGGAGGGAAGATTCCCTGATGGCCCTGTTCAGAGGCAGAGCCTGGGTCCGTTTTGGGGAAGCCTGTCTGAGCAAGGCCCTGGTTACAGGTTGCTGTGGGGCACGGTGGGTACTGGAGGTGGGAGCCCCAGGAAGGTGCTCTTTGCGTCCTCTGGGGGCTGTTCCTGTGCTCCTTCCCCGGCTGGACTGTGTTCCCGGGCAGGTCAGGTGGCATTGCCCTGTACCCCTGTGCACCGTGCTCAGAGTCTCCATGCCCTTGCCCCTTCCAGAGCCCCGGAGCTATGTCGAGTCTGTGGCGCGGACAGCAGTGTCTGGACCCCGAGCTCAGGACCCTGAGCCCAAGAGCTTCAGCGCGCCAGCTGCCCAGGCCTATGGCCATGAGACACCCCTGAGGAATGGGACCCTGGGTGGCTCCTTCGTCTCCCCCAGCCCCCTCTCCACCAGCAGCCCCATCCTCAGCGCTGACAGGTAAGCCAGGAGGGGGCAGCGGGCAGGGGCTGAGAATCCAGGGCTGGGATGGGGTGGGTGAGGCCTCTTGGCTCTGCTTAGGGTGTGGGTGGGCAGAAATGACACGCAGATCGCAGCACCCTGCAAACCACTCCATCAAGGCACGTCGAGAGCCCTGCATCCTGTGTGGGGCGCCCGGGGTGAGTGAGCATAGTTCCCAGGATGCTTTCAATTCCACCATCCGAAACTATGCAGGAAGGAATGAGTGGTACCAACGTGCATGTGGCGGGCTCCTCCCAAATTGAACATCTACTGACGGTAATGACTAGTACATAAGTGAGCACTTCTGGGGCGCCAGGCACTTTGCTAAGTGCTTCATACGGTCACTTAATCCTTGCGGCATTCCTAGGAAATGAGCACTATTGTTGTTCCCACTTTTCAGAAGAGGAAACTGAGGCACAGAGGTGCCATAGCTTGCTCAGCACTAGCAGCAGCGGGGTTCAGACAGAGGTGTGCGGTTCCAGAGCCCACGTCTCTACCCTCATTCCCAGGCCTGGACTGCGGCATCCGCCTATCACAGGATGAGAGTCATGTGTGCCCAGAGCTCACCCATAAGTGAAGGGCTGGGAGCTCAGAGCAAGGGCCATGATTTCTGGCTAGGGATGCAGAGGGGATTTCTGAGGGCTGGAGGTGTTTGTGGGGGGTCCAGAAGGACAAGCGGGAGGTTGACAGGGCATTCCGGAAGGATGGCCCAGCAGGGACAGAGGGCTGGGGTGTGGCTGTGTTGGAGTGCGGGGCTGGGGGCACACAGCCTCCTGGTGAGGGGTGCCTTGGTGGGTGGGCAGCCGGCGTCCGTCTGTCTGAGTGCGTTGGACAGAGAGGAAGGCCCAGAGTTGGGCAGGGGAGGGTGGATAGTCCCTGCTGATAGGCTCAGTAGAGGGAGGAGGGCTCCACATTTGGGGTGGTGGGGGTGAAGGCTTTGTGCCACGGAGAGGGGAAGACGACACAGGAGAGGGAGGTTGAGATGGGCTCTGGCAAGGCATCGAGTGCCAGGCAGGGGAGAAGGACCCGCTATCCCCTAGGAGAGAAGACTCTGCCTGGACCATCCTCTTCCAGCCTGGGATGTCACAGGGCCTGCAAACTCCCCAGCCAGGCCCCATGGGCGCAGCGTTGAGCCCCCTCCCAGGTGAGGGTGGGGCAAGCGGCTGGGGCGCGGATGAGCAGAGGCAGCTTCCTTCTGGATTCTAAGAATTCGGAAGCCTCAAGCCAAGCACGTGTCCCCCTCTCCAGTCCACGTTGCAATGCATGCGGCAGCTGCATTGCTCAGGGGGTCTGGCCCTGGCAGGGGCTGCGTTCCCTGTTTTAGAGGAAAGATGATTTTCCTGACTTGCTGCAGCTACCACTTGCTGACGCTCAGTGAGTCCTGGCGTTAGGATGTTGTTCACTGTTCCTCGCTCAAATTCTTCCTGCCCTGGTGTGGTTCCTTCCCAGGAAGCTGGCGTTTCTCCTCCAGCATTAATCTTCCAGAGCTCTGTTCTGTGCCTGCCACCCCCACCCTGCTCTGCTCATCCTGGCTCTGTCTCCCATCCCTCAGAATCCAGTTTATTCCAAACCAGGGGGCGGCCTTCTGCTTTGGCCCCCTCTGACCTTCTCCCTGCCCTTGGCTCTTGCCTGGCCCAAGAGCACACCCCCACCAAAACCTCACATCACCCAGGGAACCCGGGTGTATCCAGCCTGGTGCAGCTGACACGAAACTTCAGCCTGCAGCTCCAGGTTGGGCCCCCTGGCAATGTAAAGACTCTGTCCATGGAGGCGCCTGGTGCACAGCCTGCCTGCCACCTCCCTGCAGCTGCTGGTTTACACAAGGCCCCTGTCAACCTGCGTGTCTCCTGCCCTGTCATAGATGGATAGGCGGTTGGGTCTGGAAGGAGTCAGGGTCATCTAATCCAGCCCCCTTATTTTCCACATGGGGAAACATTAAGAAGCAGAATCCAGATTTCCCAGCTCACTGGCCATTGCATTGTATGCCACGCTCCCATCTGTCACTCCCTGTGGACTTAACTGTTCAGGAGAACCTTTGACTGTGGCTATTACCTGAAATAGTCCTCTCTGAACTGAATTTTGTCAGAGTCTTAGAATTGGGAGTGACCTCTGAGCTCAACTAATCTAACCTCCCAACAGAGGAAATTCCCTCCACAACATTCAGGCCAATAAATCTGTCAGCCTATGCTTAAATGCTCCTAATGATGGAAGTCTCATTACCATGCAAGGCAGCTTGCTCCATTGGTGGCCAGATCCAATTATAAGCAGACCTTATAATGAACTGAATTCCTCTTATTGGAAATTTCCCCCTCACCTCCATGGTTCCTTGTGTTTGCATTTTTGGAGCCACCCAGGAGTGAAAGCCCAATTTTAGCACTCTCAGTGTTTAAGGGTGATGATATCATACCTGAGGAAACTGAGTCAAGGCAGGGCTACCCCCAGAAGGAGCAGGAACAGGAAACTCAAGTGGGAGTTCTGTGCTGCTGGAGGCTACCAAAGGGCAGCCACCTTCAGTTTGGATAGGAGAGATCTCTTTGCTTTGATGTATGGCTCAAGAGTCAGCATGGTGCAGTGGAGAAAGTGTGGGCTTTGGAATCGGGCATGGCTGAGTTGAAACCCTGGTCTTTTATGAGCTGTGTGGTCCTGAGCCTATTGCATAACCTCTCTGAGCCTCAGTTTCTTCTTCTGATGGTTCCATAAGGTAACATACAGAAGCCCTGCCATTCTGCTGCACTGCCAGGGGAGATATTCTTGCTGTTATTAGTGGTTGGGAGGAGAGCTGAGTGCCCCCTGTGAATCCCCCTTCACCACGTGCCATCTGATGTTCCACCTGCCCTCTCTCCCTAGCACTTCAGTGGGGAGCTTCCCATCCGGGGAGAGCAGCGACCAGGGTCCCCGGACACCCACCCAGCCTCTATTGGAGTCTGGCTTCCGCGCCGGCAACCTGGGGCAGCCCAGCCCTTCAGCCCAGAGAAGCTACCAGAGCTCTTCTCCTCTCCCGACGGTGGGCAGCAGCTACAGCAGCCCCGACTACTCACTGCAGCAATTCGCCTCCTCTCCGGAAAGCCAGGCCCGGTCTCAGTTCAGTGTGGCTGGCGTCCACGCGGTACCTGGGAGCCCTCAGGCACGCCACAGGACAGTGGGCACCAACACTCCCCCAAGTCCAGGCTTCGGCCGGCGGGCCATCAACCCTAGCATGGCTGCCCCCAGCAGTCCCAGTTTGAGCCACCGCCAGGTGATGGGTCCACCAGGCACTGGTTTCCATGGTAGCACGGTCTCCAGCCCCCAGAGCAGTACAATGACCACTCCAGGGAGCCCTAGCCTAGGCCGGCACCCAGCGGGGGCCCACCAGGTTTCCAGCCTCCATGGCAGTGTGGCCACCACTCCGGGGAGTCCCAGCCTGGGCCGGCACCCTGGGGCCCACCAAGGCAACCTGGCCTCCGGTCTACATGGCAACGCAATAGCCAGTCCTGGAAGCCCCAGCCTGGGCCGTCACCTGGGAGGATCCGGATCTGTGGTTCCTGGCAGCCCCAGCTTGGACCGGCACGTGGCTTATGGTGGCTACACCACCCCTGAGGACCGGAGACCCACGCTGTCCCGGCAGAGCAGTGCCTCCGGCTACCAGGCTCCTTCCACGCCCTCCTTCCCCGTCTCCCCGGCCTACTACCCCGGCCTGAGCAGCCCTGCCGCCTCCCCATCGCCGGACTCAGCAGCCTTCCGGCAAGGGAGCCCAACGCCGGCCTTGCCAGAGAAGCGGAGGATGTCCGTGGGAGACCGAGCGGGCAGCCTCCCCAACTACGCCACTATCAATGGGAAGGTGTCCTCGCCTGTCGCCAGTGGCATGTCCAGTCCCAGCGGGGGCAGCACTGTCTCCTTCTCCCACACTCTGCCCGACTTCTCCAAGTACTCCATGCCAGGTGGGCCTCTTCTCCTCCCACTTCCGCCTCTCCTGCTGACAGATTAAGTCCAAGAGTTAGGATATCTGTTCTGGTCTCTGTTCTGACATTCCCTCAACAGACAACCTTGCGTGAATCACTGACTTCTGGCCTCAGTTTCCTTATCTGTATAACAGGAGCTGGAGGTGTCCTCAGAATAAGTGTGCATGGTCGTGGGTGCTGTGATGAGGGTGCAGATGCAGATGCGGGTGATGATGATGCAAATAATAACAGCAGTGAATGGTATTACTGTCCTGATTATCACCCCTATCGTAGCCACTGCCACTTGTTGAGCACATGCTATGTGCCAGGCTCTGAGCTAAGTACTATCTCATTTAATCCTCACAGCCACCTGGTAAAGTAGGTATTATTATCCCCATTTTTCAGAGTGAGGCTTACAGAGGCTCTGTCATTTGTTAGTGGCATACAGTTAGTAAACGGCAGAGCCAGGCTGCTAGTCCCGGTCCATGCCACCCCAAAACCAATGCTCCTGAAGTGTAATTGGAGCTGTCGTTGTCATGTGTCCATATCTTGAGGCTTGTTGTGATTTAGCATAATCTTGAAAACCTGCCTCCCAAGCCTGCACCTCCATATCTTTTGCCACCCCCATGGTAGCGCATCACTCAGAATAGACCTGGTGGCCAAGTGTGGCCTGGCCAAGGCTGAGGGTTGGGCGTTCTCACTGGAGTCCAGTTTCTTTAGACCTGGCTTCACGGAGGCCTGTGCAGGTTTGTGCAGTGCATTGTTTGCCCATCGCCCAAACTTGGCATCTGTGCCTCTGCTCGGAGAGCTCATCGCGTAAACGCAAAGACAAGGCTTCAGCCCATCTGCGGCTTCTGGGGCAAACCTCACACCCGACTGAGTGCAGAGCGGCCCTGGGGCGCTGGTCGTTCGCGGTAGATTTAGACTGTTTCAGGCAGCTGGGATGGGCCCCAGCTACCCATATTGTCCCTGTGTCACTCCCATTCCTGCCCTGAGCCTGCCAAGCCGGGACACCTAGAGTGACCCTGCACCCCCTGTTTCCTGCCGCCCACGGGGGACATCTGGTTCCCAGCCCCTCTCCTTGAAGGATGCAAAACTTGTAGTAGTTGGGACACTTCCTGTTTCCCACCATCTTCCCTGCTTAAAATAGCCTTTGGAGTCAACACAGGAAGGCACATGGGACTGCAGCCGCCTCTGACAGCTCGTTAAACAGGCCACAGCAGCAGCGGGCCTGGGGCTTCGGAGCAGGGAGAGGCAGCTCGCGGCGGTTGCACGGCCCAGCTGCCTAACCCAGAGGCCTTCTTCAGCGCGCAGCTGCCAGGAAAGGAAGCCGACCTCTCCCTCAAGGTCCTGCAGATGCAAATCCCAGACGCCGAAATGAGTGGAAATCACTAGTTGAAATTAACTAAGCGCTGGAGACCAGTCCGTGTCTCCTGTCTGCTCCCTTAGCTGTACAGTGTCTTTAGCACAGGCTTTTGTCTCTGAAGACAGGAGAGGAAAAATGTAGAATTAGAATATTCCTTTTTCCCTCTCCTCTTCTTCTTCCCTCGGCCACCTTTGTTTTTGTTTTGTTTGGTGCCGAAAGATGAAGGAAGAGGGTGAGGGCTGCACGTGCCATGACCTAGACAGGAAGATAGGGTGTAGCTGGTGCTGAACTGGGTGCCAGAGCCTCTTACCTGAGAAGGCTTCCCTGGTCACCGTGCGTGACTCGGGCAAGTCACTTCCCCTCTCTGAATCTCTCCTCATTTGTCAAATTCAGCAGCTGGGCTCCGGCCTGTCCAGGCTCCATCCAGAACCTAACGTTCTCTGACAGATTCCAAGGTCTGTGCGTTGGGGGTTAGGGGACCTGTCTGCCAGAGAAGCGGGGTGCGTGGCACACAGCAGATGACCTCTGGGTTCTGGGCCGGCCGCCTCCTGTGTGTCCCAGGGTGGGAGTGAGTTTTTGCCCTACGTGGTGTAGAACACAGGCTGTCCCTATGGGAACTGAGGAGGGACTGGAGAGAAGGGAGCAGAAATGGATCTTTCTGCCTCATCTTCACGGTGGTTACGCTGAAGTTAGGAAACTGAACCTGTGGAGAAAAGTTCTAGAAGGCAGGTGTCTTAGCCTGTGGGAGAGAAGCTGCAGGAAAGATTTAGTCGGAATCTTCTAGGGAAAGGGGGAGGTGGGGTGGTGGAAGGGCTTCCGGTGGGCTCCGCGTCACCAGGACAGCGGCTCGGTGGGGTCAGTGGGGCACTGCGGGTGGACAAGAAGGCTGCTCAGGGCTCCCCGTGCTCGCTCTCGTTGTGTTGGAGGAGACTGGCTTTCTATGCCAGTTTCCTGGGACTGCCATAACAAAGCCCCACACGCTTGGTGGCTTAACACGACAGAAGTGTGTTCCGTCCCAGTTCTAGGGGCCGGCAGTCCAAAATCAAGGTGTCAGCAGGGGCGGTTCCTTCCTGAGCCTCTCTTCTGGCTTCTTGTGGCTGCGGCAGTCCCTGGTGCCCCATGGCTTGTAGATGCATCACCCCAGTCTCTGCATCCTCACCTGGCTCTGTGCCATGTCTCTGTTTCTTCTCCTCTTCTTAAAGGACACCAGTCGTATCAGATTAGGGCTCACCCTCATCCAGCGTGACCTCGTCTTAATTTGTTCACATCTATGAAGACCCCGTTTCCAAATAAGGCCGCATTTTCAGGCATGGGGGGTTAAGGACTTCGACATATCACTTTGGGGGACACATTTCAACCCATAACACTTTCTTTTCCTCCCCTTCTCATTTAGACAACAGCCCCGAGACACGGGCTAAAGTGAAATTTGTCCAGGACACTTCCAAGTATTGGTACAAGCCTGAGATCTCCAGGGAGCAGGGTGAGTGCTGTGCTCCGTGGGCCATCGGAGGCCACAGCTGGCCGCTGCCCTTCACGTCTTCCCTGGGCAGGGAGCTGAGGCAGACGCAGTCCTCTTTGCAGCAGGTCATGGTCTCAGAGAGGGGCCGGGACGGAAGTCAGGCAGTGAGAAGCACTGTCCACGGTGAAGTGTGGGCCAGCAGAAGCGGTGGTTGTAGACGCTCCTCGGAAGGGTCCTTAGAAACAGCAAAGCCTTGGTTTTCCTGGGCAAAGTAAAAGATCAGCCAAGATGCTATGAAACCTCAGCTCTCTATCTGCGAGATGCGGGAGGTTTTTGCGTTGTACAGAGAAAAACAAAGCTGGGAATGTGGGGCTGCGGACAAGGCTCACCTCGGTTCCTGAGGGGGGTGTGCGTGGGTGTGGGGCGGGCGCAGGTCTGGACACTGCCTGTGTGTGTTCATGAAGTCTCTCTGGAGCGCAGCCGCACCTATTGGCTTACATCCTGTCCGAGGCTGCTTTTGTGCCACGGTGGCAGAGAGGGGTGGTTGTGACCGAGACTGCATGGCCTGCAAGCCTGAAATATTTACTCTCTGGCCATCTACAGAGAAAGGATGCCAGCCCTAGGACAGGAGGCCCCTTGGGAGTGTTCGAATTCTAATTTTAAAGAATGTTGTCTCACCCAAGACAGAATGACGCTCCACAGCCCCGATGAGACGTAAGTGAAGCCCGTGCCACCGACTTCTCACTTTCTCTTCTCCCCTCGCCCCTGCCAATCCAGCTATCGCACTCCTCAAGGACCAGGAGCCAGGGGCCTTCATCATCCGTGACAGCCACTCCTTCCGAGGGGCCTACGGGCTGGCCATGAAGGTGTCTTCGCCTCCTCCGACCATCATGCAGCAGAATAAAAAAGGTAACCTCACCTCCCGGCATGGAGCTGAGGACAGGTGGGCTTTACAATGTTGAACCCTGAGGTGCAGGGAGGCCCCGGGTGCTGAGCAGGATGCCGCTCTCGTGGGACTCTTTGGAGGAGCATGTCTTGGGCTTGGTGACAGTTGGGGTCGGAGACCAGGGAAGCAGGACTGCTGGGCTGCGTTTCCTGAGGGCTGAGGGAGGAGCGGG
The DNA here is from genome assembly GCA_004363605.1 of Indri indri. Taxonomy (NCBI): domain Eukaryota; kingdom Metazoa; phylum Chordata; class Mammalia; order Primates; family Indriidae; genus Indri; species Indri indri. Next base: position 48,397 of record RJWJ010003643.1, read on the forward strand.
GTCTCTCTGTTCCATGGGCTTCTGGCCATGTTGCCTCTTCGACCCTTTCTCCCGCCTGGCCCTGCGCATTGGAGAAGTTACGAAGCAGTCTTGGAGGTGGCGGGAGGAAGCCAGGAGAAGTGACCGGGCCTCATTTCCTTCTCTTCGTCCCAGGAGACATGACCCATGAGCTGGTGAGGCATTTCCTGATAGAGACCGGACCCAGGGGAGTCAAGCTGAAGGGGTGCCCCAACGAGCCGAACTTCGGTGAGCTGCCCCCCACCCAGCTCTGCCGCTGTAGCCTGGCCCAGTCTCTTCCCTGTCCTGGGGTCCTCCAGGGGTCTGACCCCAAGTTCCACCACAGGCTCTGCCAGTCCCCCGTCACAGACTCAGCAGAGAAAATAACAGTGACGGCTTCCCTCCCTCTGCACTGTGGCTTCTTAACTCTGCCAAATTCCTTTCTGTATTTATTTGTCCTGTCCAAGTGACTAAGACTTATTATCGTTGTAATTGGAGTAACAATTAGAACAACAGCTGCCTTTATTGACCACGTACTATGTGACAGTCACTGTCTCAGTGCCTTATATTGCTCTGGTCTCACAACAATCCTGTATGGTAGGTGCCGTCGCCCTAGTTCACACATAGAAACTGAGGTTCTTCAAAGTCAGGCTTTACCCAAGAACACATAGATAAGTGACTGAGCTGGGATTTGATCCCACAACTCTCTGATACTTCTAATGCACTGCTCTGAGGGGGGCTCCAGTAACTGGAGGGACTTAGGGGAGATGTTAGCAGGAACGTTCTGTTAGGTAACCCTGTGATTGCTAGATGAGCCTTTGGAATCTTTGCCCTTGGATCTTGCTGAAAAAGAGGGGGTGAATTTTCTGCTTTGTTGGTGGATTGAGGGAGAGGTGACTACTCCCTGTGGCAGGGTGGGGGTGGGGTTCCTCCCTGCCCTCTGTGCCCTCGGTCTCCAGGTGCACTCCCCTGATGCAGTCGCCCTCCCGCAGGGTCCCTGTCTGCCCTGGTCTACCAGCACTCCATCATCCCGCTGGCTCTGCCGTGCAAGCTGGTCATTCCGAACCGAGGTAGGGACGTGAGACTCCTGCTCACCAAGCACGCCTGGCGGTGGCCTCCTTTGTGTCTCGGCCCCGCCCACCACTCCAGAACAGGGGCCAGGGTTGGAGGATGTGGGTTATTTTGCCAGCCTGGGGAAACTCGAAACCACTCTCCTTTTTTTCCTATTAAAAAAAAAGAAGAAAAAGTTCATTAAAAAGCTGAACTCCAGGAACATACCTAAGTTGACTTGCCAGATTGTTCTGGAAAGTCCTCTGCAGGCTTCAAGAAATTCATCCTGAATCCTCAGGCTAAGCCTATCCCAGGGGAGGCATTAGAAGTCGGAGCAGTCAGGAGAGGGCCGAGTCCTGGAGGATGAGGCGAGCATCAGTGGGAAGAGGGAGGAGGAGGCAGGCAGGTGCTGAGGGTTGGTGTGGATGGAGAGGAAAGAGCTCCGGGGACCTTTCAGAGGAGGAGGTGGCTGGGCTCCGCGTGGCACGGGAGGGAAAGGGCGGGGCCCCCTGTCCCTGGAGTTTCTTGTCTGTGTGGCTGGGAGGGTATGCCGTGACTGGGGGGACGTGGAGCTGGGGAGGAGCAAGTCCTCTTTTGATTGTGGGAAGTCTGAACAGGACCCAAGAGCATGAGGACACACAGGGCAGAATTTGAGTGAGACAGCAGGGCTGGTGCGGGAGAGTTCAGCGTCTCTCATAGAGGTGTGCCAGCCCTGGAGGGTGGCAGATGAACACCCAGAGCTCCTCCCAGCTCAGGCCTCTATGGCCAGTCCCCAAGCACGCAGGGCCCCCCTGGGGGTCATGGTGCCTGGCCCTAGTGCAAGGTCTAGGTGCTGCGGGCTGGGCTGCCTTCGCCACCTTCTCTGTTCACTAAGCGCCCGAGGCTCTGGCCCTGGGACTTTCTCCAGCCTCTCTTGGAGCCCCTGGAGTTATGCCCACACATAAAACCTCAGATACTATTTGACACTTTCTATTTATCCAATTCAATTCATTTAATTATTAATGATAATTGACTAATATTATTTTAAAAGTTCAAATACAACTTAAAGAGAATTATTAGCCACACAGATTTAGATAGTAATTGAATTATATTTCTATGGGATTTACCATAGTAGTTCAGCAATTAAAAAACCATTTGATATTTAAATTGTATAAACCAGTGGTTCTCCAAGTGTGGTCTCAGACTAGCAGCTTCGGCATCTCCTGGGAACTTGTTAAAAATGCAAATATTCTCAGGCTGACCTAATCGGAAACTCTGGATTGGGCCAGAAATCTGTATTTTACCAAGTCTGCACACCAAAGTCTGAGAAACATGGTATAAACAATACTCAATTCTTATTTTTTTCTGATTTTCTTTTTTTTAAAAAAAAATTAATGTATAATTGACAAATAAAAATTGTATCAGGTGTGGCATACACCATGACATTTCAATATATATACATTGTGAAATGGTTAAATCAAGCTATTATGTCCATCACTCGATTCTTATTAATATTGAAATTATAATTATGTTGCATCAATGGTTTATTGAATTAGGGGAATTAGGGCGCTTATTGATCTACACAAAGACACATCAGTGCGAAACAACAGCAACACCAATTGCCTCTTGAAGGCTTACTGCATGCTAAGCACTGGGCTAAAAACTGGACGTAGAGTGTCTCAAACACTCAGTGATGTGGCTACCATCATGATCATCTCTGTTTTGTGGACACTTAGCAAGCGCTGGGGTGGGGGTTTGAACTCAGCTCTGCTGGACTCCAGAGCTCTCAACCAGCGTACTGGATACTGAGAGTAATCGTACGACATTCGTGCTGAACCCGACACAGGGCCGACTGCCAGGGCCTGCTGCGAAAAGCAGTGTCCCTTGCACGAGGTATTTGCAGAGCTCGCCTTAGGCCCAGCCAAACCTGTGCTTCTTTCCAGCTCTAGGGTTTTAATTCCAGCTGAATTTTTGTCTCAGACCCCACAGATGAATCGAAAGATAGCTCGGGCCCTGCTAACTCAACCGCCGACCTGCTGAAGCAAGGGGCAGGTGAGTGGTCACCTGAGACTGGATCCCTGCCCAGGCCTTTCTTTCCAAACCCCTCCCACCCTGACCCCTCCTGCAGGTGCAGGCTGGACGTCTCTCTCAGACCCAAATGTCTCTGGGCAGATCACATTCTATGTGCAGATGCCTTGGCCCAAGGCTGGCCTGAAATTCTCCTGCTACCTTCTCCCTGAGGAATGGACCGGGGGTCTTGTCCCCACCCACCTCAGCTACCATGACTCCTTCTTGGGTTGATTTCTTCCAGCCTGCAACGTGCTCTTCGTTAACTCTGTGGACATGGAGTCCCTCACTGGGCCCCAGGCCATCTCCAAAGCCACATCTGAGACATTGGCTGCTGATCCTACACCAGCTGCCACCATCGTTCACTTCAAGGTCTCTGCCCAGGGAATCACTCTGACTGACAACCAGAGAAAGTAAGACTCCTCTCCCTGTGTCTGTGTTGGGCTCTCCTTCATGTGACCCACTCACCCACCCATCTACCCATGGATCCATCCCTTGCACCCATCTGCTCACCTACCTACTCATCCATCTATCTTGCATCCATCTTCCACCTACCTGGCTACTCATCCATCCATCCAAACATCCATCCACTTGCTCACCCTCTCACCAGTTGATCCATCCATCCCTGCATCCAGTCACCCACCATCTATTCTCCCCACCCGTTTGTCCCTTCATCCATCTGTGTCTCTCCCCACATATCCATCCACCCTTCTACCAGGATCCGCCTGCGTCGGCTGTACAGCTGTAAACACAGCTAAGACTAAGCCGCTGCTTCCTTGGAGCAGAGTCTTCCTCTTGGACTCTCTCCTAACAGTGTGCCCAGCCCCTTTCCTTCCTCCTGGGTCCCTTCCCCCATTTCTCATTCCTCAGTGCTAGTTTCTTCCTTCCTTTCCCAGCCCCAAGCATTTGGGACATGTCCCTGTGGCACATCTGTCTGTGTCTGTCCCCAGTGAGCAGCTCAGGCCGTCTTGCATAAGTGAGAGGCTGGGTGACCCATGACAGCCACAGGTGGTAGAGGGGTGGCCTGAGCTGCGGGGGAGGGAGGGGAGAAGCAGTCACTTGGGTGCTCATTCTCTGTTTCTCTGATGTTTGTGCTGTAGGCTCTTCTTCAGACGACACTACCCCCTCAACACTGTCACCTTCTGTGACCTGGATCCACAGGAAAGAAAGTAAGTCTCTTGCAGACACCTGGCCTCCCACCCTGCTCTGTAACACTGACGTCTGTGCGTGTGTGCGTGCAGGTGTGTGCACGTGCATTCCTGGTTCAGCTGGAAGAGCTGCCTGTGTGAGGAGTTGTGTGGCGCGTCTTTTGAGTCGCCCCACCTCAGATGTGGAGACCCTCCTGGGGAGTCAGTGCCCACTTCCACCCCCTCTGCCGCTCTCCGACCCTGAATCTGCTTTGCTCCACGTTGGGGAGGGCACCTGGGAGGCCACAGCGTTCTCTCCGCCTTGAATGCCCCTGCATGACCTTGGGAGGCTCCTGTGCCTGGGAATGGGGCACTTCTGCCTCCCGCAGGTCGGGCATGGGCGGGCTGGGCTCCTGGGGAAGGGATCGGGGTTTACCCTGCGCTGTCCTCTCCACAGGTGGATGAAAACAGAGGGAGGCGCCCCTGCTAAGTAAGTGTGGCTTCTTTACCCGACCTGGCGGGCGGGCCTTTGTGTGTGTGGGGGAGGGGGGCGGGTGGTGTTGAGGATCCAGGGCCGGCGGGTAGGGGGATGGCAGAGAGGACCTTTGTGTCAGGGTCACTCAGTTTTGGAGAAAAACTTGACAAGGCAGCCAGGCCTTTGGCTTTGTTCTGCCTCAAGGCCAGAGTGCCAGTCTCTAGCCCGGCCATCTTCTCCTGGGACCAGAACCAGCAGCGATCCCAGGGAGTGGATAGAAAACTGATTTTTGTGAGAGGTGGTGGCTGTGGGGAATGGGGTGTTTAAATGATCTTTTCTGCCCAAATCCTTGCTGCTTTTATTCCTGTTTTTGCTTTCTTGGTGGGCTTCTGTGCGTCTCGTGGTTGGGCTAGACCTCCTCATCAGATTGTGGATGCCCATTTCTGAGTTCTAGGGATGGCCCTGGGACCTGTGGGTGGGTCCTTTCATCCATTCAGCATATCCCAGGTGCATCTGAGGGGCTCAGAGCTGCCCGGGACCCCGACTCCACCCTCGGGAGTCCCACTGGCACGGCAGATAAGACAAGGGTATAAACAGCACCGAGATGTTTCTGTGGTTTTCAGACTGTGTTGCAAGGAACCCTAGGACCCTCAGGTTGCAACTGCTCAGAAGGGAGGGAAAACCCTGTTACTACTATCAGTAAGAAACAGGATATTCTCAATATCACAACCCCCAAACCACATATCGGAATAACCCGGGGTCTGAAGCTGACATGAGGCTGTCACTGTGATTTGCAATTCACATTTCACTTCCTTGGGCTCATCCCAACAGCCCCATTTTCCTCACTGCTTTACTTTATGGCGGGTAAATATTGTGCTTTCGAATTGATGCATTTGTAGCCATAAAATACTTCTTTCGCCTTTATATATTTGAACTTCATACAAGATTATTTTGGAAAAAGAAAACCTTCACTGTTATTTTAAAAAACGAAGCATTGCTGGATGAGACACGGCAGGAAGTGTAGCTCCCCTCTGGGTGCTAATGTCAGAGCCCACGTCCGGCAGGGAGAAGGCAGGAGAGGTTTGGGGAAAGAGCAGTTATTTTTTAATGGATCTTAAAAGACAGGTACAATTTGGACAGGTCAAAATGAATGTGGGAGGAGGACAGAGACTGTTTTGGGGGGCGGGGCTCACAGCAAGCCCCCGGCAGGCAGGAGTGTGTCTGGCTAATGGGAAGCTGATAAATATTTGTTGAATGAAGAAATGAGGGAACAGAGACTGCGCAGGGGAGAGTCAGGAAGAGGCTGCAGGGAGGCCACCTTAGAATGCACGGGACGGACTAGCAGTCTGTCGCGTGATCAACCGTGGGGATTTCAGAGGGGCCACATGGGATGGAGGGGTCCTCAAGGGGTCCAGTCCCGGACTCTCCTTGTGTCTGCCGGCCAAGCGGGCAGCCAGAACTTCGTGTTTGAAGGTGCTCGGGCTCCTGCCTCCGTGAGGGGCAGAGGTGTCAGGGACAGAAGGGAGCTGGGCCCCAGGCCTGGAAATACCTCTTTTTTTCCCTTTAGGAGCTGCTTTTGGGTTGAGCTTCCTGCCAAGGGGGCTTAGATGGGTGGGGCAGAAGCTGCCCGGACAGGCTGGGAGGACAGAGGCCTTGAGTGTGGCAGGTGAGGGACTAGGGTGAGGCAAGGGAGGGATAAGCTCTCAGGCCTTGGCGGCTGAGCTTTCTTGCCTGGATCCACCTGAGGCGGATGACAGCGCTGGGCGCCTGTTGGGCCAGGCCCTGGGAGCCTTGGAGCTGCCAACCTTGGAGCTGCCAACCTTGGAGCTGCCAAGGAGATAAACAGAAGGGAGAGCAGGTGTGTTCAGGGCCGGCGCGGGGGCTGGGTCTCCATCCTGGCAGACACCAGCAGCTGGGAGGCGCTCCTTCCCGCTGGGGAGTGGGAGGTGCCACTCACTCCTCCCAACCGCCCCCGGCAGCACAGGGCCTGAGCCAGCCCAGGAAAGGAGGTGCGGGGCGGAGGGGGGGCTGCTCTGTGGGCCCCGCTTCCCCACACCCACGCGTTACCCCAGGCCTTTGGTCCTGTGTTCCGGGCCCCGAAACAAAGCTGTGAGAGCAGAGCTGTAGGACATGCAGGGCTGTGTGTGTGTGTGTGTGTGTGTGCGCGCGTGACATGTACAGTGTGCACATGTGTGTGGGATGTGTGTATGTGGTGGGTATGTGTATGTGTAGCATGTGTGTATGTATATATGGTGCATGTGTTGTATGTGTATGTGTATGCGCATGGTGTGGTATGTGTTATATGTGTGGTATGTGTGTATGTGTATGTGCTGTGTGGTGTGTATATGTGTGATATGTGTGTATGTGGTATGTATGTATCGCATGTGTGTGGTACGTGTTGTGTATGTGTGTATATGTGTATGTGTATGTGTGTGATGTGTGTATGTGTGTGTTGTGTGTGTATGTGTGTGCTGTATAGGTGTATGTGTGTGGTGTGTATATGTGTGTGCATTGTGTATGTGTGTATGTTGTGTGTGTGTGATGTGTGTGCTGTATGTATGTGTATATGTGTGGTGTGTATGTGTGCATTGCGTGTATGTTGTGTGTTGTGTGTGTGGGGTGTGTTGTGTATGTGTGTTGTATGTATGTGTGTGGTATGTATATGTGTGTGTTGTGTATGTGTGTGCTGCGTATATGTGTGTGTTGTGTATGTGTATGGGGTGTGTGTTGTGTATGTGCGTGTGCTGTATGTATGTGTATGTGGTATGTGTGGTGTATGTGTGTAGTGTGTGCATATGTTGTGTATGCGTGTGGTGTGTGTGTGCATGCAAAAAGACACACACAGCAGCCGGCAGAACCCGACCTTGCTAATTGTAGCTGCCCCGGTCCAGTCCTAGGGAGAGGGGTTTCCATCGGAATCTCCAGCTGTCCTGATTTCCCCATCTCACTCTAATTAGCAACACGCCGGCTGGGAGGGGACCTGGGCTCACATTCTGTTCCCTGCCCTCGTATTTTTAACTCTGTTTTGCAGAGGGAATGCTAGGTCACTCCAGCTGCGGTGCGGGTGGGGGACGAGTGCGGGGACGGGTGTGGGGTCCACCTCCCTTCCTACTCTCTGGGATTCCAAGCCTCTTGAGCACAGGAAAAATAAGTGCGTGTGTGTTGAGGAGGTGATCCGCTTGTCCTTTTGTGTCCCTCTGACCTTGCGGTGTCTGAGGAGGCCAAGCCCTTTGCCGGCAGACGGCATTCTCTTCGTTTGCTTGTGTGCTGTGTGGAGGAACAGTCAGTACGGGTGGGGCTGGGGTGGGCAGGAGAGAAGCCCGTCTAGGAATGTTGCCATTTTATTCTGGTCTCCTCCCCACCCCTCACTGTCCGGTCCTGTCACTCACATCCAGCCCCCCTTCCACCCCTCAAAGTGGGACTCAGTGGTCGCTGGGTGGAGAGAGGGGTCTCTCGTGGGCCTCCCCCGTCCCTGCTGCTTGGCCGGCGGGAGGGATGGGCTGGCCGAGCCCTCTCGCTCACCTGGGCTGCTCTCCAGGCCGGGGCTGCTCTTGCCCCCCTCACACCCGCCCCTCCCGCCCCCATAGGCTCTTTGGCTTCGTGGCCCGGAAGCAGGGCAGCACCACGGACAACGCCTGCCACCTCTTCGCGGAGCTTGACCCCAACCAGCCAGCCTCTGCCATTGTCAACTTCGTCTCCAAGGTCATGCTGAGTGCCGGCCAGAAGAGATGAGCCCACCCCTTGCCCTGGGCCAGTGCAGTGGGGACGGGGCCCATGGGGACGGGACCCAGGAATCCTGACCACCCTTGAATCCAGAAGGAGGACTTTGGGCCAAGTTTGGAGAAGGAGAGAAGAAAGTGCAACGTGGGGAGAGGGAAGTGAATTGCAGAGGGGAGGGGGGAAGAGAGGGAGACAGAAAGAGAAAGATGGTGGAGAAGAGCTCAGATTCCCCTGGGTGATGGAAACTGCAAAAACCCAAAGCCTCCAAAACTAACCAGGTCCCCCTAACTCCCCCTTCCCCCCTCCTAGAGGAGAAGGAACAAGCCTCCTTGGGGATCCATATTTTTGGGGGAATGGAAAAGCCCCGTCTTCCTAACCCAACTGCTTTGCAAGGAGAAATCAAGCTTTTTCTGGCCACCTGTAGGGTAGGTTGCCAAACCAAACAGAACCAGCGTGGGACATCAAGTGGAACTTTCTCTTTTGAAAGTATTTCAGACCCAAGGCACCTCAGGGCTCTTCGCTGTCCCTCCGATGTGTTGCTGTGTGGGTGTGTGTGTCTGGCACCCACACCTCATGTGTTGATTCGTACTTGCCTCTGTCGGCTAGATTTATAAACAGCTGTCCCCGTCTGTGTCTCATGTGTTTGCAGACACCATGTCCAAAGGAGGTTAGGGTTGGGGGTGACAGGGCAGCGGGGAGGGACAGAAACCCTTTTTGCAGGAGCACCCAAGCTGTGGGTGACAGAGGCTCTCTCTCCTGGTCCCTGCACCTGCACTCTCGTGGCCCCTGGTGCCACCAGCCTTTCTCCTCTACGAAGACCCCAGCAGGAGTGGGGGTGGCCACCCCTGCAGCTTACCCCGTTCTGCCTTAACTGGGAGGTGGGAGCTTTGGTTTGAGGAGGTGGAGATATGTGTGTCCGTGGCCTCGGGGAAGAGCTCTGCCAGGAAGGACAGCTGCTGAGCTCGGGGCCTCTGCCCTGAGGTGTGCAGCCCAGCAACAAGGAAGGCAGGTCACCCCGCCGGTGCCCTGGACTCTGCCTTAGCTCCCACCTCTCAGCCCTGTTCTCGGGTTTCATGCCCCAGAACCAGCCTTATCTCAGACTTGCTTATCTGCATGATGCCTTTTTGGGGGCTGGAGAGTGAGCCTTCCTGCTCTGCCCTGCCCTGTTCTGTCTGTCCTACAGGGTCTCCATGTTGGGGTTCATCCTGGGAACCTGTTTCCTGCTCAGCGAGGTCCAGGGGAGGAGCCTGTAGGCCTTTTCCTCCCCTCGGTACATGTGCTGGGGTCTGACTTTTGCAGGCCCCCTTCTGGCTGGGCTGCCCAGGGTGACATCAGCAGAGGTCCTGGGGCTGCTACCTGTGTGCCACATGGCCTACCTACAATGCCAAAGCCTCACTATTCCCCGTGCTGCCTTGGTTTCCCCCAGCTGAGCCACGCTGCCCATGCAGCAGAGAGCAGAAGACTTGCATTTAGGCCAAAGGGCCTAGGGCCCATGTGGGCAGTTGGGAAAAACCCTGACCACCACCCAAAGACACTAAGCCAGAATGGAAAATTCACCAGGACTCCATTCTTAAGCCTAGAGGGGTCCCCTAGAGAGAGGCATTGTACTGATATATAAATATATATAATATATACATGAGACATACTGACAGAATCTGTAAGCTAATAAAATATAGGAAAAGGTAAAAAAAAAAATAGGTAAATTGACGAGAAGTATTTATTGTTCTCCCATATTGCTTTACTGCCTTTCCTGGGCATAAACCAATTCTCATCCCTTTTTATATGTCTAAGGAAAGCCTGAAACGTAGGGGGCCTTTATCCTTGGAGCAGCCAGGGATCTCCTGGCCCTGGCCCTGGCCTTCCCTAGACTTTGTCGGGGCTCAGTGCTGGGGGGCTGCTCATGTTCCACCTGTTTGGCCCCCTTATTTTCTGGCAGACCAGAGGCCCGGCGGTCAGCTCCCAGGACGTGAGTGTGTGAGCGTGTGGGACGTGACTATGTGCGACACACAGGGCTGTGTGTGCATCTTTTGTACTTTTCCTCCTCCAAGGAGCTGGATCAGTGTGGACATTCTGTTTCAGGGAGTTGGGAAGGACAGTGGGGAGAAGGCAGCGGGGAGCAGGGGCTGAGGCCCCACCGGCCGCCGCTTCCCCAAGAGTGAAATCTTGTGCTTGGTGACTGAGGTCCCTCCAAAGTGATCTTCCTTCTGAGATATTCAAGCCCCAAACCTGGATTTCCCCCTCTCCTTGTTCCCTGGCTAACCCCAGTTCTCTTCCAAGATGGAAGGAGATATGCTATCCCTTCCTTTGTAAATATCTTCATCCCCCACTGGACAGCCCAGGAGCCGCCTCCTGGGTGGGACGTTCTCTCCACACTCGCGGCTGGATGGGGCGTCAGACCTTTCGGTAGCCAGACTCAGCCTGGGACTGAGTCTGGGATCAACCTTCACACGCATGTCCTCCCGCCACCGCCCACCACAGCCCACCTCACAGGCATGGCAGCCCCTCCACGCCAGGCCTGAGCCGTGTGTGACCCTGCGGGAGGACCCAGGTCGATGCTGGAGACCTGGTAACTCGCTCCCACCATCCCTCTGGAAGGAGCCGGTTTCTGAGAGTTTGGCCATGCCAGGAGAATGACGGGAAGTGTCCCCAGTGTCCACGGTGGCCCCACCTTTGGGCCCCACACCAGAGCCCTCCTGTGTCTCACAGGTAGGCGTGCACCCATGCACACACCTACGCACACATACCACTCAGCTCTGCAGTATATTCTTGCCAAAGAGTTCCTTTAAAAGAAAGCACTTTTACTAATTATTGTTATTATTTTATAAATGTTTATCCTCTTTGTTCCTCTCCCTCCCTCAGCCTATTTTGCTGTTGTTTATTGTTGAATCTGTTTGTCAGCCAGGAGAGTGCTGTCTGGTCCTTGAGTGTGGCCTGGGGTGGGGAGGGGCCCGGGAGAAGCTGGCAGGAAAGAGTGGGAGAGGCGTGGCCATCCCGAGATGCAGCGGTGCAGACCCCGCAGGCCCTCGCTGCCTCTAACTGTCCAGCCAGGTGTCTGTGGCAGGCCTGGGGCTTCGCTCCAGCTGGCTCTTATGGGGTCTGGAGGCAAAAGGGCAGGGAAGGGACATCTCCGATTCAGCTAGAAGAAGGGCCCTGTGAGCTCCATGTGGCTCTTTCCAGGGGGAGAAAGAGGGAAAAATTGGGCATGGGAACGATGGCGAGATCCTCCCCCGCCTCTCCACCTATCACGGTGTCCTGGGTCCTTTATTTGGCCAGGTGTTCAAGGGAGAGACACATCACATCCTAGGTTTGGGAAGGGCCTTTGACCCATCTCCTCTGAGCCTCTCCCCAGCAGCTCTGAAAAACCCGTGGATTCCTTCTCCCCTGGTTTTCGAGGAATCCCTGGTTGTGTCAGAGACTGGCCAGGATAGGGGTGGTATCATCTGGTGGCTTATGACAGCAAGGGGGGCAGCCCGCTGCACACGTGTGATCCTGCTGTAAGGGGCTCTCAGGCAGATGGGGAGTAGGGGATTCTTTTGCCTCGTGCCGATGGGCCTGTGCAGAGACTGGGCAGGCTCTCATGCTGTCCCGGGGTGCAGAGGGGTTGGTGAGTGTGACAGCGTCTGTCCTCGCTCTGACACTTGTCCACCACCCTTGCCTCCTGGGTCCTCTCCCCCTTCCCAGTTTGTTCCCAGTTTCCGAAACTGGAGTTCAAGTGGGCCAGTGCCCCAGCCAAGGAGCAGCCCACCCCTACCACCACACTCAGGGTCCTTGAGGAGGTCGGGGGCCAGGGTCCCAGACCCACATTTTCACCCAGGTCCGGGCCCTAGAATCCTGAGACTCAACGTTTCCTTGGCCAATGGTAACATAGGATGTGCGTGTGTGGGTGTGCAAGTGTGGATGTACGCGTGTGTGTAGTATTTTTCACTCATCTCTTTAGGTAGCTTGGTGGTGGGGGCTGGAGGTGGTGGGCAGTGGGCGTCAAGTCCAGTATCACCCAGCAGCAAGGGGAATCAGGAGGTGAGGCCTGCAGGGCCACTGGTTGGTGCAGTCTCAGTGTTGGGGGGCGGATCGGGCCACAGGGCTCAGGCACATCTGTTCCTTCTTGACTCCTCTGTCCTCCAGTGTCCAAAATGTTGGAGGACCTCTGTTTATATCCACACCTGGTCTCTTCCCAACAGCGAAGTTACTGTAGAGGGATGTCTCAAGTTCGTTTTCTAATCAGTGTTAAGCTGTTTGAAACTCTCCTGTGTGTCCGTGTTTGGTGTGTGCGTGTGAACGAAAGAGCACGTCAGTGCATGCATGCTGTGTGTCCCCGTCTCTCTCCTCCCGTCTGACCTGTCATTCAAAATAAATGCAAGGAATTCCTTACACCACCCTCTCTGCCTCCCAGGCCCTCTGCAGGAAAAACAGAATAACCCGGCATCCTCCCCGTGGCCTGGCTGTGTATTTATATAGATGGAAATATACTTTATATTTTGTATCATCCTGCCTATAACCTCCACCACCTTGTATAAACCCTGGTGTATGCTACTTGTCCTGGACATGAATGTATTGTACACTGATGCTGTTCCCTCCTGTACAGCTGCTTTGTTTCTTTGCGATCCATTGTATGGCTTTATAAATGATAAAGTTAAAGAAAAATCTGTGCTGCTATCTAGCTGTGTTGTTTGGACATGGGTATGCCACGTCTCTGGTGGGCAGAAAGGGGCCTCTTCCAGGCACCAGGTGGGCTTCAGTGATGCCTCTGGTGGGCAACTCACCCCAAATCCTCCCAATGGCTCTCCCACCAGCCAGGTCTTGATAGAAGCAGGAATTTGTCCCCATTACTTTGTTCTAAGTTAGTTTAATTCTCAGGCAAGCTGTACCCAAGAGGTGGTGCCACCAGATGCCCCAGGCTTTCATGCCACCAGCTCGGCAGCTCCAATAGGAGAGGGCTCTTTTCTCCCGATGTGTTCAGCAAAAACCTGGGACAAATCTCATGGGCTCTGATAGGCCCTGCTCAGCTCATATCGTTAACTTGGAACCAATCACTCTATCCAGACCCGGGTTACACGACTGCCTCTGGAGCCTTCTGAGACCGCGAGTGTTGGTCCCTGAGGAGGTGAGGTTTATCAGAAGAAGGGTGACAGAGGCTGTCGGGCAGAATCTACAGGTGCCCATCAGGTGGTACGTGTGTAGCTCGCTCATACACCAGGCCCAGTGTTCCTGGGTGAATTCTTTGGAATTCAGAAAGTTTGGGTGTGGTATGCCTAGCACAGTTCAGGGGGTTCTGGGAGACACAAAAATACGCAAAGAACATGGCTCGAGTTCTCCAGTGTGGCCTGGCAGAGGCTCAGATCAACTGATGCAAACAGGTGTGGGCTGAGCGCCCCTCAGTGGCCAGCACGGCCCTTGTACTGGGAGGCAGCTTCTCACAGGGTTGGGTCTCAGGACTTGCTTATGCTCTTAAGAATTATTCAGGACCCCAAAGAGCGTTTGTTTAAGTAAGTTAAGTCTTTCGATGTTTACCATAGTGTAAATATACATTAAAACTGAGAACATTTAAAACATATTAATTCACTTCCGTGAAAATGAATTCACTACCTGTTAACATAAATAGCATTTTTATGAAAAATAATGACATTTTCCTGAAACAAAAAGGATTGGGCGAGAAGGGTGACATTGCTTTGCATTTTTATAGGCTTTTCATGTTCTGCTTAACAGAAGACAGCTGGACTCTCCTCTCTGCTTCTGCAGCCGGCCTGCTGTGAGGTCACACGTCATGGGCTGCTGGAGAACACTGCACACTTGTGAGAAAATGAGTGGAAAAGACAAATAATGGCTTAATATTATTAAGAAAATAGTTCTGACCTCACAGAACCCCTAAGGGGTCTCAGGAACCCCCAGGGGCCCCAGACCATACTTTGGAACCTGTTGCTGTCAGGGACACAGGACACGGGAACCTCAGCCCCTGCCTGTGGTGGGGACTTGACATGGGTCCCATCTTGCTCTCTGAGGGCGTTGTCATGCCGTCTTCCCAACAGACCCATGAGGTAGGTATTGTTACACACAAGGGACACATCAGGAAACCAAGGCTCTGAGAGGTCACGTAGCTTCTAACTGGCAAAGCTATTAGTAGTACTCAGTGTCGTCACTGCCGGTGACGGCTGGCACCCAGACAACACTTGCTAAGTGCTGGAGTCTGTGCTAAGCACTGAGGTGTGTTTTCTCATGCGCATGCATCTGGGAGAGAAGAGTTATCCTTGTCCTCATTTTGCAGAGGAAGGAACTGAGGTGCAAACGTTAAGACACTTGCTCAGAACCACAAAGCTGGGGTGGGTGGGAGATCCAGGCTATGAACCCAGGCGCGCTGACTTCCCAACCATGCCCTTGCTAGCTCATGCCTCTCTCTCTGCTCTCAGGGCCAGCTTTCAAGGGGACACACAGACCCTGGTGGGCGATGGGCAGGTGGGAGAACAAACGAACATGATCGGTCAGATAGGTGGTCGGGGCAGGCTGTCAGGCTGGCTTGCCAGAGAGTGGACCAGGGTGCCTGGGTGTGTAATGGAAGACAGGGGGTCATCCTCCTATGCCACGCAGCTGTGGAGGGATGCGGGTGACCCGGGGCTGGGCCTGGCTCAGGGGAGGAGCATCAGATGAGAGAGACAGGCCAGGGCCTGTGAGCTGAGCTGACACAGCCTGCCTTTGAGGGAACTCAACAGTGAGGTGGGGCTGGCTGTGCTCCCGGTGCCCCAGCTGGGAGGACATGGACTGGGGCTGCAGCAGGAGGCTCCGGGTGAGGGAGGGCAGATCTCCTGACACCTCATTACACAGATGACCCGAAGGACCATTGTGTTTTCTACACGAAGTGTGGCCCGTGCACGGTCTGCAGCGGCATCACCTGGCACGTGTTAGAAGGGCAGGACCTCTGACCTGCCCAGGCCTGCAGAGTGACCTGCGTGTTGACCAGATCCCCAGAAATCTGTGTAAGCTGCCTGGGTGTGTGTGTCTAGAAGCCACGGCTGAGACGCTCAGCCCAGCAGCTTCTCAGCACCACCTGAAACGTCAGGAGCGGGAGCTCTTGTCTGGGTGTCTGTGGGAGGTGGGTGCCTTGCTGATGAGATGCTGAACTCTCTGCTGCCTCGGGCCAGCCAAGGCTAGGCAGGAGGGAGTCCTGGCCCCACTGAGCAGAAACTCGGGTTGTACCAGGTGTGCAGGGTGTGAACAGAGTCCGGCCTGGGAAGAGACAGGGATGACAGCCAAGGGAGGGCCGGAGGGGCAGAGGGGTGGCGCTGGGCGAGAGTGGGCCAGGAGTCTCTCGCTCGTCCTCAAACTCGGCCGAAAAGTACGGAAGCCTGGGCCCCACCCCGGAGATTCTCAGTGAATCAGTCTGAGGTCCAGCCTGGGTGTCGGGATGTTTTTTTATCACTCCCAGGTGATTCTGTGCACAGCCAGGGCCAAGGACCACTGTGGGAAACTGCAGATTGGATTCTGCCATGGCGGGCGTGTGTGGGGCAGGCCATGGGTGTGCGTTGGACAGGGTGCGACGCTGAGAAGGTGGGGGAGGAGGTGGAGATGGGAGAGGTCCCCTCTGGACTGGCTTGGGCCCCCGCCTCTCCTTCTGGGGGTGGGAGAATGCTGTCCCCTCCCCTCATGAGTGGAGCCTCCCGGTATTTTAATAAATTCCAGGCCTGGAAGGGACCTCGAATGTCCCTCTTCCTCCGTCCCGGGGGCGGGGCTCTCTGAGAAAGGAGGGGTGTGGCAGACTCTCCTGGGACTCACCCCAGAGGGCATGAAGACGCCGGGTGGGAGGGGTGGGGCAGAAGGCCTGGAAGACGTTGCACAGGCTGGCGCTTTACCCCAGGGGCTCTGCACTCCCTCCTCGTGGGTGCCGAAATCAAGTTCTGCTTTCCTCTTTTAAGCAACTGGATTTTCTCGGATGTTCCCCGTTAGTTGGTGGAAAATGACTGTTTATTAGTGCTTAGCAGTTCACACGCAGTCCAGAATATGGAGAGGATACAGCCCATTCTAAAAGCACTGACGGTAGGTGTGGGACCAGAGACGCAGGTCTGTGCACGCGTGTGCACCCACACACACTCAGGTGCACACGCACACAGACACACAGATGCACACACAGACACACAGACACAGGAGACCTGGCCCCTTGGGCGGTGCTGCGTCTCCATGTGGGCACCTCCTGTCCTGTCTCCTTCCAGCCAAGCATCCTGGTGTCCAGCCATCTAACTGGACACCCAACTGACTGATGGGTTCGTTTCAGGGGTTAGGGGACCATCGACGGGGCAGGGAAGTTCTCTCACAGTGAGCGACCCCCTACAACACAGGAAGAGTGGCAGGACCAAAGGAGGGGAGAGCTCTGCGGATCAGACCAGCCGAGGGTCTGGTGTGCGCTGGACGTGGGATGTGGGCGAGCTGGAGTGTGGTGGGAAAGGGTCGGAGCCCCCGGAGCACTCGAAGTACCTGAGAGCTCTGCTTGGAGAAGACGAGGCCTGGGGAGGATGGGGTGCCAGCTTCCGGTGTTTGACAGCCTCTGGGGGGAGTCAGCATCCCCTGGGCTCCAAATGTAACAGGTGAGAGCTGCAGGGAGGCCAGAGGCGGGAGGAGCTGCTTGGAATGGAGAGGGGTGCTTTGAGAGGGATGGGCTCCTGTCCCGGGAGGTGTTGCAGCTGGAGACTGCAAAAGGCCCTTTCCAGGCTCTGTCCTGGTGTGGCTGCAGGCACATACTAGCAGACCTCCTCGTCCATCCTGAGCAGAGAGTGCAGATGTGGCTGGGCCCTGGGACCTGTGGAAGAGCCCCTTGGAGTATGACCTTCCTTAAAAGGCACTGGCTTCTGAAGCAGGCACTGTTGGGTCTGGTTCTGGCTTTGCTGGGACCTCAAGAATGTTTTTTCCCTCTTTGGGCCCTAGTTTCCTCATCTGTAAAATGGGATAACACCTACCCCGAGGGCTGGCACTAGGACGGAGACCACATGGCCCCCAGCATGGCATGGCGCTCGGCTGCCTGCTGGCCCTGCAGGCCTTTAGGGAATCTGCACTTCCTTTCCGCTTCTGGTGCCTCTGGCCTCCTCCGCACCATTTTGTTAGGCCTCTTGGGAAACTTGGCAGCAGAGAGGAGTTGGAGCAGAAAGCCTCCTGAACGATATCGATCTGGCCGGCTCCGGACTCCAGACCACAGCGCTTGGGGATGGTGGTACAGCCGCCTCCACGGCTCCAGCTTTCATGGGGTTTGAAAGATCATCTCTGGCCATCAAGACAGGATGTCCGGGTTCTGGGCCCCTCCTCTCAGCGTCTGCTCCCTTCCCTGACTCCCAGACGGGTCCTGGGAACCCTCCATTCTGGGGAAAACAAGGGGTGCCCTTAAGGCCACCAGCTCTCTCCCAACCCCAGCCCTCCCCCAGCCCATATCCTGCGTTTGTGGAATCTGACCTGGCCACACTGTCACCCCTCCCTCAGGGGACGCAGGCTGGTTTGGGATATCAGGGGCAGGAGACCACCAGGGAGGGACGGAGAGAACCTCAGAGCCACGGAGCTTTAGAGCTGTGGAGACCACAGGCTTACCTTGGGGTAAGTCAATCAATCAGTTAATCAATTGCACACATACGTACGGGCACCCACTGTGTACAGGCACTGTGCTTGGCACTGAGCAACATGGGCATGTTTGTTTCTTTTATGGCACTTTGGGTCTAATGGGAGTGGGGAGAACATATAAAGAACCAACAGATATATAATCACGCTGTGAGAAGTGCGCTGGAGGAAAGGTATCTCTGCAGTGAGAGTATGGAAATGGATTCGGGTGGTCTAGGCAGAGAAGAGAAGGTGTCCCTTAGAAAGTCACACACTGGAATGTTAGGGTCTAAAGCAGGAACAGGAGTCGATTGGGCAAAGAGGGGAGAATGGGTTTTTCAGGCAGAGGGAACAGCACATTAGCACATACAAGGCCCAGGGGCAGGAGGTCTTGGCATGTCTGAACCCCACAGACATCCCCTTGGCAGCACGTTTTACAGTTGTAAGTTGACATTCATTTAACGGCAGACAGAATAGTAGTTAAATGCACAGGCCGTGGTGTCAGACCACCTGGGTTCAAGGTCTGGCTCCATCCCTACTAGTTGTGTGACCTTGGGCAAGTTGCTTGGCCTTGCTGTGCTTCTGTTTCCACATCTGTAAATGTGGGATGATAACAGTAGTACCTAACTCAGAGGGTTGTAGGAGTGGAGAGCTTATACCTATAAAAACAGCTTGGAACAGCATCTGGTAGATACTAAGTGCTCAATAAATGTTAGCCATGCTTTTTATTTATTTATTGAACTTCTTTTTCTTTCTCCCTCTCTAGACCATAAAGGTCCCAAGAGCACGGAGCCAGGTCGGCCTGTGATGCCCCAGCACAGGGTCTGGCTGTGACAGGCCCTCTTTCCATGTTTGTGGAGGAGGAGAGGTGACTTCAGGGTCAGTCTGGCCAAAGAGAGCCATGGGGAGGCTGGAGAGGGTTGTGCTAGAGAGGGTGCATGGGTTAGGCAGGGCTTGGATGGTCATAAGAAGGGTTTGGTGTTTGTAGTAAGAGAGTGGAAGCGTTTGAAACTTCTGAATCAAGGGGGATGTGGGATCAGGTTGGCATTTTGCAAAGACTGGGCTGTTGGTTTCAACATCTGGTAAACCCCAACTATATGTCAGATGTTGTCTTAGGTGTTTTATTAAATGTTATCTCATTCATTTAATAAAATGATCCTAGGAAATAGGTACACAGCTAAGGAAACTAAAGCTTAGAAAGATTAAGTAGTTTGCCCAAGACCTCATAGCTGGAAAGTGCTACAGAAATGGACTGAAGATCTCTTCAGCTCTGCATCAGTTCAGCTTCTATAACAGAGATTTCAAATTACCAAACACTTAAATGTGAAAGTTTATTTCTGTCTCAAGTAAAGGTTCTCACTTATATCACAGCTCTCCCGATGAAGTTGTTCAGGGACCCACGGTCCTTCAGTTTTGTTGCTTTCCCATCCTCAATATGTGGTCCATTATAGTTGCTCAGCTCTGGCCATCACAACTGCATTCCAGTCAGAAGAAAGCAGGAAAAGAGGAAGGAAAGGGCATGCCCTTGTCTTTAAGGACGTAGAACATTGTTTATATTGTACACATCATTTATGCTCAGATTACAATTGCCAAAACTGTCACATGGCCTCAACTAGCTGCGGGGAAACGTCACTTTTGTGCTATGCAGCCATGAGTGCAGCCATACTTCTGCGGACTTATTACTAAAGGAGAACAGGAGGGTGGGTATTGGGAAAAACTGGGAATTTCTGATTCACACTCCAACACGTGTGAGAAAAAGAGCTCCTCTGTCCTTCCAGAGGCAGGAGGTGAGGGCCTATGTGGTGCTTCTTTCTGGGGCCACATTCATAGGATGCTAAGGAGGTAGAACTGGAAATGCACAACCACTGCTTGGATAGTGGAGGGTGACGGGAAGAGAATCACTGAGAACCACTGTACATTGGTAACACACTGAGTTGAGAAATATTGATTTGGGCAGAAGGTGTCGTGCCTGGAGCTGAACAGTTGAGAGGAGTGGCTGTGGGAATTCCACGTGGGGGAAATGTCCACTTGGCAACTAGAAATGAAGGGTCCAGGCTGGAGGGAAAGATTTGGAAGTTATGCTAGATAGCACTCGGGGTAGTGGCACAGCTTCATCATCCTCCTCTTTCATGGGAAGGGCCTGACATGTGGGATGGCCCCCAGGGGCCATGTCTGTGTACTGGGATAACGTGACCGCTTCCTCCAGTTACATAGCACACTGGTCCAGGGATGAGTGCAGGACTCAGGTTGGGTGAGTCCAAATGCCTCCTTGGACTGGAGAAAGAACAGAAAGGGAGTGGGGTTCGGATGGGTGTCTGCCTGGGCTTTTCAGCACTGTCTCCAGAGAGGTGCCCACCTTTATGCATGGCCTCTGCCCGTGTGCTTACTTTCGGGGTCCGCAAGGTCAATCTGTCCATCTCCCAGTATCTCAGGCACAGAGCACGAGGACTGGGGCTGTAGGGCAGAGTTGCCTGTGCTCCACGTGTGGCCCCAAAACTGCAGAGAGGCCAGCTTAACTCACAGGGCCACACAGACCAGATGATGGACATCTCAGGGGGTGACCCCTGGGAACAGAGGACTTGAGGGCCAGATGGGCTTGTCTCGACATCTTGGCACTACCTGAGCTCCAAGTATTAGATACAACTTAAAGTTTCTTGCTAGCTCAGTGGAGAGGGTTATGTGATGTAGAAAATATGTTGAGTCACGAAAAGATTGTTGTGCCTTTGCAGGCTGCAGTTCATCCTGACATGGGGCACTGCAGAGAGAGGAGGGTTGTGGATGGAAACAGGAGATGCTGATGAGAAAGGGACGGAGGAGGAGAGGCTCTGTGAAGCAGACAGAGATCTCGGAAAGGAAGGAGAACCTAGAAGGAGTGCTGTCTTGGAAGATAAGGGGGGACGTGAGGGAGAATTTCTAGAAGAAAACAGTCCGGTAACCACCGTAGGATCCAGTTGAGTGAGCCCTGGGAGAAGGTCCTTGAATTTGGCCATGGGGAGGTCATCCTTGTCCTTTCCTTTGGGAACATAGCGACAGTAGCATGGAGGGGTGGAAGACTGAGGAAGTGGCTTAGCACAGGGCCATACTCATAACGTCTCATAACATTTGCAGAATTGGTGACTCCGTGATTGAATAGGAGGCAGAGAGAGACAGCAAGTGTAGACAGCGCTTTCAAAGACCCCGATCCCCACCCACCCCGTAGCTTCTGTTCCTGAGCTTTACTCTCGGCCTCGGTTGGTCACTTTGGCCTAGGGTTTCACCTGCACTGAAGTCGGGATGGGGAGGGCAGAGACCAGGAAGGAAGAGGATTTGTCCCGGAAAGCTGAAGCCTCCCTGGGGCAGCCTTTCAGAAGAAGACGTCTGATACCTAACCTTGATCTTTCCTGCTGTGGCATCAGCAGGTGTCAGCTGGGGAAGGAGAAGTTGTTTCTGAATGACCATCCTTCAGAGACTAAAAACGGCTGAACTCTATCCCAAGTGGAGATAAAAGGGGTGAAAATCAGGTGAGAGCAGCAGCCGAGGAGCAATTCAGAAGGGCAGCGTTAGCCTTTGTGTGCGCCTGGTGCTGGATTACAGCATCTTACTGCACTTCCTCTTCTCCGGTTCCTGCTCCAGGGTCTCGCCCTCCCAGCCTCTAATAACCCCAATCCTGGATCGGCATTTGGGAGACCGTGGCTGGGCCAAGCAAACGAGGCATGCTGGGAGCCACAGCAGACACCAGAGGGAGGGGTGGGCCCCCCTCCGGATGGATGTTTGGGACCTGCAGAAAGGGCCAGCTGGAGGTGGCTGAGTTAGATTTTCCATCCTAAGGGCTCCCCCTTGGGGTCCCCTCTCTCTCTCATTTAGCTCCTCACCTCTCCCTGCGTGTGTCCCCTCTTCCCTTCCTGTCCTGTCTCCTTGCTTCCCAGCTCATCTGTCTTTTCTGTCTCCCCAGCAGCCCCCCAGTCCCTGCCCAGCCGAGGCACAGCGGGCAGGGCTTTGGCGCAGCTGGTGACAGTGGTCCTCCATGGAGGACGCACGCCAGGGGACTCTCCCTTTCCAGGGACCTCTGAGAACAGGAGGGGCCTAAGCTTGGGGTGTGGCACCTATGGGAGAAATTTGGAGTGTCCAGACGGGTCCGGATTCTGTGATCCCTTGGTTTTCTCTTCCACCCTGTCAAGTCCACCCCGGGGAGGGCTTCCCAGCACTGCCACGGGCGTACAGCTCCCCTCAAGTGGCCGACGGGGGAGCCGCGGCCGTGCAGTGCCTGCTCCCAGAAGAGGTCACAGTGGGCTGCAGCCTGACCTGCTTTCCAAGGGTCTCAGAGACATGATTAATTGAGAGCTGGAAGCTGAGGGCAGTTGGTCACTTAGAGGCTGTCTGTTTATTAAAAGCTCCAGGGGAGTGGTGAGGACAGAGACCCGGTGGCCTCTGTTCCCATCATCACTCTCCCCTCCCGTCGGATTGGAGCTGGCCCTGAGCTCTGCAATGACTAGGCCTGTGTCGGGGCCCGACTGAAGACCACTCCGGGGGTGGGGGGCAGCGGTGGCAGGAACCAGCGAGGCCTTGGCCCCTGGGTGTGGCTCCCTGGAAGGGGTGATGGACATACTGGGGGTGGACAAGATAATTCCCCTCTCAAAACCTCTGCGTCCCCTTCTCTAACAGGGGCCTAGGGGACCGCCGCTGTCTCTGGGGTGTCTTCGCACAGCCCTGCATGGTCTACACCTGTGCGCTTGCTCCCTGGGTCTTCAAGGCCGAGCCGCCATCCCCCACAGGTGGCCAGCTGCTCACCCTCTGCGTCCACCTGCAGAGGAGCCACCTGTGGCAAACCATGCAGCGCTCGGTTCCACTGGACCTTTCAGATGCTCTGACGCGCTGGAAGTTCTACTTCACTCGCCCTTGTTCCTCCCCTTCTATGTGCGCACATTTCTGTGCCAGCCCCGATGGAGACAGAAACGCTGCTCTCCCTCCTCGGGACTCTGTCTCCAAGAACCTGGAATTCCCGCATCTTTTATTCCCCAGGCTTGGTCATTGGACCTCCCCCCTTTTCAAAGTCAATGGCCCCCACAGAGAGAGAATGAACATCAACCTTTCTCTCAAGAACTCCCAGGCCTCTGATGTCACCAAACTGCCCCAAGTCTCTATGCAAGTCTTCGTGAAGCTGAATCTGATTGAAAATGAAAATTAAAAAGTGAATAGGCCTCTTTTCCCTAAAAGGAGTGGTGGTGAATGCTTCCGCAGAGCCAGGATCAAGGCACTGATAAGCCAACTGGAAAACAAAGATAACAGAACACTCCCCTTAACCTGCATGCGAAACGTGGAGTGGGATTAGCCAAGTGCATCCGACTGGGGCCTGAGTTTCACCTCTGCTAATTCCCCGTTCATGTGTTCCTAGGGAAGTTCTTTGACCTCTCTGTACCTCAGTTGCCTTGTCTATAAAATGGGACAGTAATATCTAGCTGACAAACTTACGTGACTGTCAGAGATTATGTGTGTAGAATGTCTAGCCCAGTGCTTGTATGAAATAGTGGGAGGGAAGTAACATTTACTGATTGTCTAGATGTGTCGGTTCCTGCAGGAGATGCACGGGATCCATTTAGAAACAACTCAGAAAGGTGGCCATTATCACCCCCATTTCACAGATAAGAAAACCAAGGCTCTGAGAAGGTAAGTGACAGTTCTGTTAATAAGTGCCTCATAAGGATTTGAACCCACGTCTATTTGCTTCTAAAGACGATAGGCTTATCCAGGAAGATGTAGCCAGGGTGGAGGCAGGAGTGTGCTGAGGGGAAGGTCCTGGGAAGGCAGAAGTCCTTGTGAGGTCAGAGAAGAGTGAGAAGGGGGCTGGGGGTGGGAAGGACAAGCCTTAGAAAGAGGAGACTCGGGGCTCAGGAGGTCCTGGTGACCATCTTATCTCACTGCACCCTTTGCAGATGAGGCAACGGATAGCCTTGGCTGGTCCAAAGATCCAGTGACAGAGAATTCCAGAACAGTCACCAAGAGGCTGATAAGGCTGGACAAGGTCTCTGAGGCGTATCTGGGAGGGAGCCAGGGCCTGGCCACGTGTTGCACGGGGAAGCAGGGCCTTAGAGGGCAGCAGGACACCTCAAAGGGAGGATGGTGGTGGTGGGCAGCTGAAGGCCAGTCAACCTGGGCCATTCCTGACCAGCCCAGAGCAGGATGAGCCCCAAGAAAGACCAAGGAATGGGGCAGCCCACTCGACTCTGGAGGGCCGGGATGCTCCTGGCCCAGTAAGAGAGTTCAAGGCGGTGCAGGTAGGAGGGAAGGAGAACAGGGAGAGGCAGCTCAAGCCCCAGCAGTCAGCTGGACGCCCAGCTGTGGCCACCAAGGCCAGTCACCTACGTGGCATCCCCGCCCTCCTCTGGAAGGGGGTGTGGGGAGTCGGCCTCCGTCCTGGGCTGCGCTGGTGCTGCCGGAAGGAGCAGGTTTTAAGCACGGAGGCTGAAGAGGCACTGGAAAGGGGACGCCGCCCCCTTGTGGCGCCATGCCGCGGTACTGCGATGCGAGGCGGTAAGACCTGGAGGACGTGTCCATGTAGCCATAGCTGCTCAGGTCGATGAAACACTTGCTAGTGTCTCTGATGCGCCAGGCTCCCTTTTGTGACTCTTTCCCCATTAGGTACAATGATAATGCTAGCTGTAGGTGTTTTCTAGATGTTTTTTTATCAAGTTGAGGAAGTTCCCCTCTATTCCTATATTTTGAGTTTTAATATTCATTATAAGCAGGTGTTGAATTTTATCAATTTTTTTGTTCATTAATTGATATTATGTGATTTTTCTTCTTTAGCCTGTTAATACAGTAGCCTACATTGATTGATTTATAAATGCTGAACCAGTCTGTATCCCTGGAATATCTACTTGGTTTGCTGTACAGTTCTTTGAATATATTGCTGAATTCTATTTGCTAATGTTTTGTTAGGGATTTTTCTGTGTATATTTATGAAGGATGTTTGTTGTTTTCTTGTGATATCTTTGTATGGTTTAGGTATCAGAATAATACTGGCTTCATACAATGAATTGAAAAGTGTTCCCTTTTCTTCTGTTTTTTAGAAGAAATTGTGTAGAATTGGTGTTAATTATTCTTTAAACATTTGGCAGAATTCTCCAGTGAAATTATTTGGGCCTGGAGATTTATTTTTTTGGGGGGGGAGTTTTCAAATTATGAATTCAATTTCTTTAGTAGTTTTAGAGCTATTAAAATGACCTGTTTCATGTGGGAAAAATTGTGGTAGTTTGTGTTATTCAAGGAATTGGCCCATTTCATCTAAGTTGTCAAATTTATATATGTAGAGTTGTTCATAGTATTCTCTTATCCTTTTGATGTCTGTACAGTCTGTGGTGATACCTCCTGTTTCATTTCTGATATTGGTAATTTGTGTCTTCTCTCTCTTTTTATCAGTTCTGTTAGGATTTTGTCAATTTTTTTTTATCTTTTCAAAGAACTATCTTCGTTTCATTGATTTTCTGTTTTTTTTTAATTTTCTGTTTTCAGCTTAATTGATTTCTGCTCTTATCTTTTATTTCCTTCCTTTTGGTTGCTTTCAGTTTATTTTGATTTTTTTCTTCTGGGTTCTTGAGGTAGGTGCATAGATTATCATCTGAGCCTTTCCCTCTTTTCTAATGTATGTATTTAGTGCTATAAGTTTTCCTCTAAGTGCTGCTTTAGCTGTATCCCACAAATCTTGATGTGTTATATTTTCATGTTAATTTGTTCAATGTATTTTTAAATTTTACTTTATGTTTTTTCTTTGACTCATTGGTTATGTAGAAGAGTGTTGTTTACTTTTCAAGTGTCTGGAGATTTTTCTGTTGTCTTTAATTTATTTATTTCTAGTTTGACTCTATTGTGGTTGGAGAAAACACTCTGTATAATTTCAATTCTTTTTAAATTGTTGAGTTTTTTTAATGGACCAGGATATAATCTATCTTGGAATATGTTCTGTGAGCACTTCAAAAACATGAGTATTCTGCTGTTGTTGGGTCCAGTGTTCTATAATGTTAATTAGATCTTACTGGTGAATATTTAGTTGAATTCTTCTATATTCACCTTATTTTCTGCCCAATTTTTCTATTAATTGTAATGAGAGGAGCATTACAATCTCCAACTATAATTGTGGATTTTTCTGTTTGTCTTTTCAATTCAACCAGTTTTTTTGCTTTACATATTTTACAGGTCTGTTGTTTGGTGCATGTATACTTATGATTGCTATGTCTTTTTGGTGGATTGACTCTTTTATTATTATATAATGTATGTCTCAGTCTCTGGTAATTTTCTTTGCTCTGGAGTCTACTTTATCTGATATTAATATAGCCACTCCTGCATTCTTCTGATTAATGTTTGTATGTGTGATATATATTTTTCTATTCATTTACTTTCAATCTGACTTTATCATTATATTTGAAGTGAGTATCTTTCAGCATATAGTTGGGTCATAACTTTTATTATTCTCTGCCAATCTCTCTTTCTCACTCTCAATTGGTGTATTTAGACCATTCACATTTTATGTAATTGTTGATATGTTAAGGCTTAAGTCTACCAGTTTAGTTTTTTGTTTGTTTTCTTCCCCCTCCGTTTTTCCCCCCACAAACAGGATTTTTTATTTGTCACTATTAAAAGTCTGAATTTCAAACAGACTTTTAGACAAGTGGTTCATATCCATTAGCTCACTCAACTCTAGCACCTGTGTCATCCCCAGTAGCTTTTTCAGAACTGCTACCTTCACCACGAAGCTCTGTGAGTTTTCCCAGTGCAAACTTGGGCTTCTTCAGCATTTTTACTTTTCTAACAGAGACATCATGGAGAAGATAAATAGATTGGCAAGCCTTTTCCATGTCTTTTCTAATGCTGTCCAGAATCAATTTATTGACCACTTCTTTTGAATTATTTGTCTGCACCTCTTGGGTCATGATTTCCATCATCTTCTTCTGGATTTGGTGGACTTGTTGGTGCTGAGTGTAAGAAGGTCTCCTATCTGATTATTGAATTTTTTTAGTAAAATCAACACAGAACCAATGAAGCAAATAACCATCAGTAGTCTTGATGTCAACATGAGCTTCAATCATGGTCTGCTATTTTTTGATCATGGAATGTATTTTGTCATGAGTAAGATCCATATCATGGAAGTTAGTCAGGCAGTTTTTAGCCTGAATATCTTCAGTAATCAGCTTGAATTTCCTAAATACAACTTCATCATTCTTCAGATAAGCAAGGCTCACTTCAAACACATGACCCTTGAGGCCACTAAATGCCATTTTGGTTCCTGGTGATTAGTGTTTTCTCAATATTTCCTATATTGAACATAGCAGGTGCTTTCACATCATACTAATCTTTCTTAGAAAATTGGTCAACTACTTTCTTCTTGCTCCTTTTTTGCTACCCTTTGTAAGGTGCTGTTCTTGCCAACTACCACATTGCTCAGAGAACCCCTACCCTTTTTTGTTTCCTGTCTTCCTGTGGGTTACTCAAATATTTTTTAGAATTACAATTTTATTTACATATAGTATTTTTGACTGCATCTATTTGTATAGCTATTTTGGTGATTGCTCTAGTATAACTGTATAAATGTGTAACTTATCACAGTCTATTGTCAACATTTTACCAGTACAAGTGAAATGTAGAGAACTTTCATTTCTTTATGTCCCTTTAGCTTCTCCCATTTAAAATATAACTGTTTTAAATGTTCCCTCTACATACATTGAGGATCACATCAGAGAGTGATATAATTTTTGCCTCAACTATAGAAAACTCAAGAGGAGAAGGAAAGCCTGTCGTATTTGCCTATATTTTCACTCTTTCTGTTATTTTTTTCTTCATTCTTGATGTCCTAAGATTCCTTCTCTTATGATACTCTCTCTGCCTAGACAAACTTCTTTAGCCATCCTCTTAGAGTAGATTTCCTGAGGCAAATTCTCCTTCCCCATCCCCTTCATTTGAGGATGTCTTGATTTCCTCTTCATTCCTGAAGGATATTTCCACTGCATATGGGATTCAGGGTTGACAAGTTTTTTTCTGTCAGAAAAATGTTATGCTACTTTCTTCTAGTCTATACAGTTTCTGATAAGAAATCTGCTGTCATTCAAATATTAGGTCATTAAATATGAAATGTCTGATTTTGAAT
Organism: Indri indri; assembly: GCA_004363605.1. NCBI lineage: Eukaryota > Metazoa > Chordata > Mammalia > Primates > Indriidae > Indri > Indri indri. Next base: position 76,487 of record RJWJ010003643.1, read on the forward strand.
CAAAAGTTTAGTTTATTACATCTCACATAAGAAGCAGCGTAATTCATCAAAGTATGCACCTAAACTATTGACACAGTTTTGCTATCTTAATGGTAGCTTGTTTATGCTGCCATCAAGACCTAGAGAATGAGTAGCAATGAAATTGCAAAAGGCATTGTCCACAGCTTGTTGAGAATTGCATATTTTTACTTGTGAAAAGTGGTCCAAAGCCTGGAAGAGGTGGTAGTCAGTTGGTACAAGGTCTGGTGAATACAGTGGATGACGGAGAGTTTCCAAGTCCAGCCTCTGTAGTTTGAGCAGTGTTGTTTGTGTGACATGTGGTCAAGCAATGTGTTTGCAAGAGGATTGACCTGTCTCTATTGACCAATCTCGGCTGCTTAATCACAAGCATCTCATCATTTCATCCAATTGGTTGCAGTAGCCATCCACCGTAATCGATTGACTAGGTTTCATGAAGCTGTAGTGGATAATATCAGCACTGGACCACCAAACAGACACCATTAGTTGTTTTGATGAATATTCAGTTTTGGACTGTGTTTCAGCATTCCATCTTTATCCAACCATTGTGCCAGTTGCTTGTGATTATCAAAAAGAATCCATTTTTCATCACATGTAATAATATGATATAGAATATGTTCACCTTTATGTTGTGACAGGAAGAAAAGGCAAGCTTCGAGATGATGTCTCTTTTGATGCTCATTTAATTCATGCGGTACCCATCTGTCCAGCTTCTTTACCTTGCCAATGTGTTTCAAATGGTCCAATATTGCTGGAGTAGTAACATCAAACCTTGCTGCTAATTCACACATAGGTTGAGATGGATTTGCTTCCACTACAGCTTTCAGCTCATCATTATACACCTTGGTTTCGGGTTGCCCATGTGGCTCATTTTCAAGATTAAAATCACCAGAATGGAACTTCTCAAACCATTGATGTACTGTGCATTCATTAGCCACATCCTTCCCAAAAACTTCGTTGATGTTTTTAGCTGTGTGCGCTGCAATGGTTCCACTATGGAACTCATTTGAAAATAACACAAATTTTTGAGTTATCCACGGTTTCACAAAAATCGCTCTAAAATTTTTTTTGAAAGATAATCACAAGCCAAACCATGCGTTTGAAAGAATTAGGATGTACCCCCACAATAAAAATAAAACAAGAAGTGTCAAAATGAAATGTCAGAGATATCAACTGCCAAACTTAGCACTTAAGGAAAATGGACATATCATACTTGTTTTTCTCATGCAGTATTTTTCTTAGTCTTTAGCTTTCAGAAGTTTGACTATGCCGTGTCTTAGTGTGGATATCTTTGGGTTTATTATGTTTGAAGGTTTCTTGACTTCTTGAATCTGTAGGTTTATTTCTCTGCCAAGTTTGGGAAACAATCAGGCAGTATTTCTTTGAGTACTTTTTTTGTCCCACCCTTGTTCTCTCCTTTTGAAACTCTGGTGACATGACTGTTAGATCTTTTGTTATAGTCTCACAGATTCACGGAACCTCTGTTCAGTTTTTTCAGTATGTTTTCTCTCTGTTGTTCATGTTGGGTAACTTTTTTTGTTCTATCTTCGAGTTCACTGATTTTTTTCCTCTATCCCCTCCATTCTGCTATTGAGCCCATCTATTGAGTTTCATAATCTTGGCTGTTCTATTTTTCAGTTCTAAAATTTCACTTCATTTCTTTTTCACACTATTTCTTTGCTTAGATTCTGTTTTTTTTCATGTGTTCATAATTGCTTATTGAAGCATTTTTATGATGGCTACTCTAAAACCTTTATCAGATAATTCTAACATCTCTCGGTGTTGACATTTATTGATTGTCTTTTTTCAGTTGGTTTCAGATCTTCTAGGTGCTAGGTTTGATGGGTGTTTTTTTTGATGGAAATATGGATTTTTTGATTGAAACCTGGATGTTATGTTATGAGACTCTGGATCTTTTTAAATAGTATGTTTTCACTGCTTTTTTTTTTCTTCTTCCTGATACCATTCTAATAGGGGAAAAGAGAGGTTGTCACAAAGTTACTGCTAGGTGGGGGTAGAAATCCAGGGATCGCACTCATCTTCTGTTGACACCTGAGGGGGTGGCTCCTCCTTACTACTGGGTGGGATTGGTAATTCTGCCTCCTCACGGGGTCTCTATTGATACCTGCAAGGGTGGGAAGGGTCGGAGTGCTTTATTATTGCTTCTCACAGGGCTTCCACTGACCCTGTGGGGTGGAACATGTTGAGGTGGAGGGAAAAGTCCCATCTCCTTGTTTGGCCTTTTCTGACAAAGCTGGTGAGACTCCCCACTCAGCCCTTGCTGGTGTTTGGGAGGGTGGGGCTATAGATTTTTCTCTGGTGTTTAGCTGGAGTAAAGCGGTTATTGTTTACAAGTCTTCTGTCTTTCTTGTCTGCCTATTTTTTTAGGTGTTTGGCTAGAGAAAGCAGATGCTTGTTGGAGGTTGTATTTTTTTTTTAAATTTTTTATTTGTTTGGCCTGTTGGAATTTCTAGGTTGCTGGCTTCTTAAGTTCCAAGTCTTGGAATATGAGGCAAAAAGAAACCCAGGGACTTCACCACTGTGTCAGCTCTGGGGTTCTGAGGTCCTTACCTGGTCTGCCTTCTTCTCTTCCCCTTTCAGAGTATCTTATTGTTTATATATTTTCATCCCAGGGTTTTGGTTGTAGTTAATGGAGGGAATAGGGAAAAGTGAATCTGCTCCATTTTCCAAGAAGCAGAAGTGTCTAGCTTAATTTTTACTTTAGAAAATGTGTACATATATCTTTTAAAATTGTCAAAGTGACACAAGCACATGCTGAGAAAAAGTGCTGGTGTGAAAACCAAAGAGCCCTGAAGAGCAGGTGACATAATTTTCAGGTTCCAGTGCAAAACAAAAGTGCAGGGCCCCTTGTGTGATGTGCAGAGAAAAAAATTGCTGCTAAAGGGACTAAAATATAAAGCTTTTTCCATTTCTCCATAGTTTCTTCCCTACTTGCCGTGGTACTTTTTATTTGATATTCAATATTATTCTAAGTACAAATTTTAAGTTATTAGCATGAATGGTAACATTCATCTTTATATTGTGCAATGCCAGTTTTAAATGTAAATATAAGAATATTTGCTTCATAGGTAGAATCACTAAATTTACACAATTTATATTTCATAGCTCATACATTCAGTGGAAATGCTGCCCCGAACTAATTCAATTGTTTCATTTCACTTCTTGATACACACACATTCTACCAACCTTCTCCGTCTTAGGCTTACTGATGAGTAAGGAAGAACTGAAAGGAAAAGGAACAGTGGGTTTCTTTATTTCTCTCTTTCCTCTTATGTCATTGTTTTCAGCATAAATGGTTGGTTCATACAGGAAAATAACATGGATAAGAATAAATATGATAGGATTTCCTGGTCATTTGTGATTTTTCAGAACAACATTGCCCTTTTCCTGAGTACAAAGCAAGCTCTGGTTCAAACAGAAAGCTTGGCCTCCCAGGGCTGTCGTGCCCTGTTCACCCAGTGCTGGGTATCATATGCTTACCCGTACTCACTTTCATCCTCATGCACCGAGTGGCACTGGGTTCTATGCTTACGGGGCATCGCCAACAGCTCTGTGAGTATGGGGTGGCAAGGATTAGCAGACAAACTTATTTCCCATATCTTCTCTGCTCATGGCCATGTTCCATTGCCCATTGGACTTCACTTGCAAAACACAAGTTCAAAGACAGAGTTCTTAGAATTTCATGATGTTGGTAGTGGAACATTAAACCAAGCATGGGGCCCTTTGAGTTCGGGTCCCTGTGCAGCTGCCCAGATCCCATGACCACAAAGTTGATCTGGAACTCTGCTCTCCTCTCCTCATCCCAAGCCAATTTTCCAGATGGAATTTCAATTTTTTTGTTTTTAAGTCTTGTTTGTTTGTGATTACCTCTTCTGTGACAGTCCTGTTTCTTGATGCTCAGTTTTAGAGAATATCCAGCTATTTTCTGCTAGGATAGATGAGAATTAACTAACTTTATCCCCTCCCTTCACCTTCCATGTTTGGAACTTTATATAAAATGCATTTTTATTTCTTGGTACACAAACTGTAAAAATATATCTTGATTCCCCATTTTGTAATTTGGGGATATTCAGGCTCATTTCCTTCAACTATTTTCTCCCCTTTCACATTCATGTTTTTTCATGTGTGCCTTTCTTAATACTTACGCTATTTGTTAGGATGTTACTAGATGCTGAAACAAATATGTCTCAAACTCAATCAAAGTTTATCAATGGCTCACAAAACAGCACTGGCAGGTCATTCATTGGTTTAGTCTGATGGAAGCTTTATGAATTCAATCACAAATCAATGTGGTTTCCATGGTAATCATTTGCCTTCTGGACAGCTGGAAAGGGCAAAAAGCATGGATAAGAGTGCATGGGAAAGTTTCATGTGCCAGGACTGGAAGTGGCATTTGTCGCTTCATCCTCATTTCATTGGCTAGAACTGAGTCACATGGACACACTTTACTGCAAGGCAGTTTGGGAAATGTAGTACTTAAGTGCCAAGGAAGAAGAGGAAGACAATTTTAGTTAATAACTAGCAGTCTTTATCATTCTTATATTGTCAAATTTCTTTTCTTTATATTTTCTTTGTGATTTATTTATGGGGTGATTCTAAAAGCTGAAAATCAATATCCAGAATTTACATGAACACAATTGCATGGTCAGGATTTTGGTGCAGAACAAAACCACTATAGCTAGTTTGAGTAGGAAGGTGCTATGGTTTGAATGTGCCACCCCAAAATTTGTATGTTGAAACCTAATCCCCAATGTGATGGTGTTAGGACGAGGGGCTTCTGGGAAGTGATTAGGTCATGAGGATGGAGCCGTCATTAATGGGATTAGTGCCCTTATAAAAGAGGCCCCAGAGAGCTGCCTTACCCCTTTCCCATGTGAGGACACAGAGAGAAGACATTGTCTATGAACCAGGAAATTGGCCCTCGATGGACACTGAATCTACTGGTACCTTGATCTTGAACTTCCCAGCCTCCAGAACTGTGAGAAATAAATTTCTGTTGTTTGTAAGCTACCTAGTCTATGATATTTTGTTATAGCAACCCCAAAGGACTAAGACAAAAGGAATTTATTAAATGGTTTTCAACATTATCAGGAGGACTGCAAAAACAGACTCTAGGTTGAGATTTCAGGAAGCACTTCAGAAACAGTCCCCAAGAAATCTGTGACTTTTCAATGGTTAAGGAGCTGCCATTTCCAGAACCACACTGGCCAATTCTGTGAACAGGAAGTTGTCTTGGTGAGGAAGCCACCATTGCTACTGGCTGTGGAATCATGCAGAGCTGCTCTGAACTGACCAGAAGAATAGGTGCTCTGAGCCCTGCCTCAACACTCTTGAAGCTTGTGGCTAGATACTCAGGACTCCTATTTTTTTTTTTTCTTTCTTGAGACAGAGTCTTGCTCTGTTGCCTAGGCTAGAGTGCCATGACATCGGCCTGGCTCACAGCAACCTCAAACTCCTGGGCTCAAGCGATCCTCCTGCCTCAGCCTCCCCAGTAGCTGGGACTACAGGCACACACCACCATGCCTGGCTAATTTTTCTATTTTTAGTAGAGACGGGGTCTTGCTCTTGTTCAGGCTGGTTTCAAACTCCTGAGCTCAAGCAATGCTCCCTCCTCAGCCTTCCAGAGTGCTAGGATTACAGGTGCGAGCCACCACACCCAGCCTTTGGGCCTGTGTTAATGCAGCCACAGAAAAGCCAGCACCTCCATGGCTGTGCATGCCAGCAGGAGATAGCACAAGCAACAGAGATCCCACCTCTACCCCTGTCTCACCTCAGACTTCAAAAAACTTGAGCGCATCTGATTGACAAAATGTAAATCACATCTAAAACTTTAGCTGTAAGGGAATCCGGAAAATCCAATTCTTGGTTTTCTAGACTCTGCCATTCAGGAAAGCACACTAGAAAGAAAGTGGGGTGGAGAGTGGAGATTGAGTGCCAACCTACCATAAATATCAAACTCTATCCCTTTGACTAAACATATTCTTTCATCCAAATTAAGTTGACCCAAACAACATTGATAGCAATAAAACATTCTCCTTTAAATATAACATAATCATCTCTTATGAAAACTAAACTCATTCACCATCTTGCACCAAGCTGATGAGACACCCACAGTCCCGTAATTTATTACAACCATCACTTGGTGATGAGCCCTCCCCCTCTAGTTTCATTACAATCCCATCTTGACATTTTATAGCCCATGGATTAACCTACAAATCTAACCACCAAAACACATTCTGTGAAAATAGTGGGGAAAAGTAAAAGAGACAAACAGAAAATTAATTTTTTTTTAAAAATAATAAGGCAAGTAAGATAGTATAGGTAGCTATTACAGTCCGCATTTCTATAACCAGTCATGAAGTTGTAGTAATCATCTGAGTATTACCTGGTGAAGTGACCCAAAACTTTATTCCTAAGGGTTTTGAGTCTTGTCTCTATTGGGTCACTATAGTGTTCCATTCATTTTGCCACTGACAGGGCAATATTTGGAGATACTCCAAAGGATCCCTTAGGTTCTTGACATACTTTCCCCTGGTGCCATACAAGATACCTATTTCCCCTTTGCCTCTGTCTGTTGATTTAGTGGCATAAAAATACCCAAATGGCTAGGATATAGTTCCTAGTCCTCTGTTTAGTAGAATTATTTTTGGTAACATAGGGGAAGAATTCCTCCCTTGGGCATTTAAGTCTCTATTTTAGCTGGATCCAAGGAATGGAAAAAAAATATTTGTCAGGGACCATTAGGTTTAACAGTGAGGGGCACCTCTCCTATTTCTATTCCTTAGTTACTGGATACATGTATTTCTGGTCACAGGAGCAATAGCACTGTATTTTAGTCTCCAGTTCTGAGCATATACTGCACCCTGCAAATTATACCCAAATCTCATAAGGTGTTGGCTCCAAGTTGGAGCTGAATTAAACCTTCAACAGGTTAGTTCACTGTTCTATTACTCCAGCGGCTTTGGGGTGATGAGATCCATCGTAAGACCAGTGTATCCTGTAGAAAAAAAACCCTATTATCCATCACTTTAGAATTATTTTACTGGATAAAAACAATGTTGAGAGAGATAGTGTAAGAGTAAGTCAAGTATTCAGAAAGTCCACAGATGATGCTACCAGCAGAAGTGCAAAGACAGAGAAGACAAATCCGTATTCTAGAAAATGTCCACTTCAGCAAGGGCAAATTGCTTCCTCCCCATGATGGAAGGTGTCTAACAGGGAGGCTAACTATCCCACTAGGCGCTCGGTATTGGTTCTGTTATTGAGTACTCAGCAATATTGGAGGCCAGATCAAGGTTGGTGAAGGGAAATCCAAGCCCTTGCATAACCTCCATCCCTGCTGTCATGGCCACTTTTTTCATGACCCCCTTGAGCAGCACTGGAGTGTCTGAGTAAAGAGGCCAGTGGATGTCCATTGAA
>RJWJ010003644.1:0-83896 GCA_004363605.1 Indri indri
CAATCAGATGAGAGGCAAGTCTTAGGTTTCTTATAAACAGGGATGCTGGCTTTATCCTGCTGCAGCTTGATAAACTGGGACTACCATAAAAAAAAAAAAGAAAAGACACATAATTTTGTCCTAATATTTCAACTTTGGTCTTTTGATGAGAAATAACCACTCTTGTTGAAAGCATGCAAGTATTCATCTGGAAAGAATTCAGGTCAACATGGTCAACTTTTTAAAACCTTGGCTAACTTGGACACTGGCCCTCTGGAATGTTCGGCAAGCTGGAACAACACTGGACTCAGAAGTAGCCTGGGGCAAAAATTCAAAAAAAAAAATTTTTTTTAACTGGAAAAGTATTTTTGGTAATAAAGAATTGCCCTTAATTATTCAGCAATAAATGGTGATAGTTAAGAAAATTGAAAGACCAGACACAAACAATACCCAGTACAATGGATCAGTCAGGTCTCATGGTTAAAAAAAAAAAAAAAAAATAGGTACTAATGCTTATAAAATATCAAGACTTTAAAGAATATAAAGTCAAGAATGTAGTCCAGGCACGGTGACTCATGCCTGTAATCCCAGCACTTTGGGAGGCCGAGGTAGGAAGATCACTTGAGGCCAAGAGTTCAAGACCAGTCTGAGCAACATAGCAAGACCCCTCTCTGCAAATAATAGAAAAATTAGCTGGGTGTGGTAGTATGCACCTGGAATCCCAGCTGCTTGGGAGGCTGAGGCAGGAGGATCACCTGAGCCTGGGATTTTTAGGTTGCAATGAGCTGTGATGATGCCACTGCACTCCAGCCTGGGTGACAGAATGACACCTTGTCTCAAAAAAAAAAAACCTGTAAGGACTAATAATATATGTACTCTAACACCCTCAAGATATACTAAATACATAAATAAAGTCTAGAATGTGCATGCTGTGTATCATGAAAAAATATTAAGTTAGGTGCTTTCTGCCCTGTTTGAGAAAGTAGAGCAATTGTAAATGAATTTTTTAAAGGATTTCCATTTATAAAAGTTAAAAGGAATACTCAGGCATAAAATTCAGTTGGTTTGAAAACTGAAAGTGTTTTCAGATAGCTGTAGGCATACACCAGTACTTAGATGCTTTCAACACAAATGCATTGAAAAGATAAATTGAGAAAGGAGAAATTGAGATGGCTCCATATAGAACCGGTGGCATGATTTTTAATCATATGTGCCCAGGACCCCAGAAATTCAATTACCTTTAAGACAAAATTCTTGATGATAGTAGCCTTAGTAGTTTCTATACATTGAATTGTCTACTTCTCACCTGTTAATACTGGAGAGATAAATTTAAAATAAGCCTTTAAAATGTCCAAGCTGGGGGAAAAATATGTCAGGGAAAGTACAGGCAAGCTCTGATAAAATATGAGCACCCTGCTACAGTGTAATTCTACTTTCTCTTGTATTTCATGCTTGGCTTTATTCCTTTTTTGTCCTTCCAAAATCTAACAGTAGAGAAGAATAGAGAATCTATAACTAGATTATTTCATAAAGAAATAGATCTCTTTTTAAATAGAATCAAAATTAAGGGAGATATTTAACTCTACATCCAGTTTTCTTCATCTTGGGATGGTTAAAATGGCAAAAAAAAAAAAAAAAAAAAAAAAGAATAGTATGGCAACTGATATGTGAATATACTTTGTGTCTTTGAACTTTATACTTATATTTTAAAATATACAGAATTGAACCCTAAAAAGCACATTCTATGTGCTGTATATGTACCTATGGCTGGGGCAGTGCACTGTCTTTAGAAAGGTTAAAGGCACTAATAAATTTGACAAAAATCAGTCTGCTTTTTATTATTACTATGCACTGGTAATTCTAAACAATGTCAGTGATAAAACACACCTCCCTGAAAAACATGTTTTGTTGGTTTAACTTCTAAGCAATTGCTGCAGTTACTGTTGAATTTTAATAATATATATGTAAACTATAAAATTGGTGCATTTCATTACTTACTCTTTAATACACACTGTATTCTACATGGAAGTTAAATTTTAGACCTCCCAACTACGTAATACATAGTTCCAAGACATGCAGACTCAGCACTATGGTCTGAATGCTTGTATACCCCAAAATTCATATGTTGAAACCTAAATCTGCAATGTCATGGTATTTGGAGGTGGGGCTTTTGAAAAGTAATTAGGTCATGAAGGTGGAACCCTCCTAAACGGGATTAATGCCCTTATAAGGACAGATATGAGAGAATGGTCCACTTTCTGCTCTCTCCCATGTAAGGACACAATAAAGAGACGGTCATCTGCAAACCAAAAAGAGGACCCTCAGCAGACACCAGGCCTATAGGCACCTTGATCTTGACCTTCCAGCTTCCAGAATTGTGAGAAATAAATTTCTGTTATTTAATCATTCCAGTCTATAATATTCTGGTATAGCAGCCCAAATGGACTAATACACTCAGCTACACACATTTGTTTCTATTAATAGATTAGTGTCGTGACAGTGCAGAATAGTTTGTGTTCATTTCAGGCTCTGATCATGTCTCCAAGTCTTTGGTTCTTTTTCAGACCACTTGGTCTTCCTGATGTTTGACACCCTGATCAGATGGAAAGTACTCAGTTAGGTTCATATTGAGGACAACAAATTTGAAAGAAAGGAGTCATTCCTGAGTTTCTTTTCTGTTTGTAGAATAACTTCTCCTGAACTCACTTGACAGTCACAACCCAACTGGATAGTGTCAGTGACGTACTGGACATAAACCTCATAGTGTTCAAGGATATGACAATGCTGAAACTATAACCAATACTCACTGTGGCACTTGAGTAAAAGTGAAAGAAATTATCCCAGGTCCTTACGTGTGTAAATCGATCTCCAAACTTTTCCAAGTGGTTCTTTGTGTGCAATTTTTTTGTTTTTCGGAATTTGGAATAACTTTATCCCTCTTTTTATCAATTTTGAAAAGATTCATAGATGGAAAATGCTGTAGATTGTAAGTGTAACAATGAAAAGGCTTTTCCAGAGACAATGGAGTGCTCATTTTGAAGCTGCACACACAGTAAAGACAAATTTTAAAAAGTTAATCTCAACCTTTGAAGTACTATACTATCCAAAAGAAAACATAGACACGAGGAAATCTGTAGATTTTGCTCTGTACTGAAGCTGTTTTTCTTTTCCGAGTTAGCTTCTGTCCTTGAGTGATGTCTTAGATGAAATTAATCAGATACGAACTTCTGAAGAGACAAAATTAGCTTTGAAAAATGTGCATGCTTTGAAATTCTGTGTGTAGGCTTTAAAATTTTGTGTGCAGGCTTTAAAACTTTTCCTGGAAGATCAATGCACAGAACTTGTGGAAAAGGCCAATAGATGTGCAACCACAAATGTAAGAAAATGGACATTTACACTTAAAAAACAAAGCAAATTTTGAAGAAGACCATCAGCAACACCAAAATACGCTGGTCTGACATTACTGGAAGAAACCAAAAGGGCAATGTTTGAACGCCTTCATCATTTTCACCAAGAACTGGCTACTTGTTCTAAAGCAAAAGATTGAATAATGTCAATGTTTTCAATCATTCAGTGGTTTTCTCTGAATTTTTTTAGAAGAAAAATTTCAGAAGTCTTCCCAAAATATAACATCAATTTATGGTGTTTTCTAGTGAAGACATTTTAGTGGAACTTTTTTGAGTAACGAGACATTTAAAAGCCACTATAATTGATCTGAAAGAAGTGGAGATATTGCCAATTTTACATTTGTGGAAATTACTGTGCAATAGGATTTAAAAAAGAAAAAAAAAACCGCACTTTTATTCTGTATTTTAAAACCAGAGCTCGCTCCCTCCTATTGTAATAGGATTTTTATGATTTTGACAAAGATGCGCTTTTGTTTAAGATTTTCTGAATCACCTATATATCTGTTGCTTTATGTAAAAGAAAACTTTTCAAATTAAAATTAATAAAAGATAAGAATTTTTTATTAACTATGAGCGTAAACAGTTGACGAATCTGGCTAAGCTGTCTATTGAACCTAATTATTCAAAAAAGATCAATTTTAATGGAGTCATTGACCAACTTGCCAAAGTTAAATCTTAAAAACAGAAACCATAATATTGAGCAGCCAACCACTCAAAGGACAGGGCTAAAATCATTCCATGTAGAAGGAGCAACCAGCTCAAAGACCCTGGGTTATGAAAGAACATGGTGTGTTTGAAGAATTCATAGGGGGCGGATGTGGCTGGAGTAAACTGGAAAGTGTCTTGGGCTGTGCCTTGGGAAGCAAGCGGAGACCAGGTCATATGGCACTCCATAGGCTCTAGCAATGAATTTAAATTTCATTTTCAGGACAAAAAGAAACTATTGGAACATTTTAAGCAGGAAAGTGGAGTGATCAAATTTCTGTTTCTAAAGGATAATTCTGGCTGCAGTGCTGAAAATAGATTGAAGGAGAGTCAGAGTGAGAATGTGGAGACCAATAAGAAGGTTGTCTCAGTACTCTAAAGGGAACATGGTTGTGGCTCAGGGGGCACTGTGGCGGGAAAGATGGAAAGGAGTGGGTACAGCTGAGAGCTCGCGGATACATCTGGGAACTGTATTTGAGGCAGAACTGACAGGGATTGCTCATGGATTGGATGGAAGGAGTGAACGAGAAGAGGAGCAATCAAGAAGTTCCCAGTTTCTGGCTTAAACAATCAGGGGATGGGGATGTGTTTGGTTCAGATGGGGGAGAAACTAGTTTAATGAGAAAAATCCTTGTCTCAAGGCTCGAAGTCAACTCACAAGATAAGGTATAAACATAAAGATAAACTGCAAAGCAATGCCCTTATCTTTAAAAAAAAAAAAAAAACAACACCATATGGAGGAAACCAGGTGAAAATTTAGTCCATGTTTTTTCATTTTACACATTAGAAAGCTGAGGCCAGAAGAGTCAGGATGACTTGTTCAATGAGTTGGAGCCTGGATCAGAAGTCATCGTCTAGGTCAGATTCTCTGGCTCTAGTACCCCAAATACCTCATCCGGGTTTTTTCTTTTTTTTAGACTCCTTTCCCTTTACACCCTCTTGCAGTGTTTCCATTATGTCTGCTAATAGATCCTATGACCTCACTTCTTCCTAAGGGCATAGACAGTGATGCCAAGAAGGTTCTTCCTTCTTTCAGAGCTTTCAGGCTAGTCATACCTTGTTCCCGAGAAGCACATGGAATTCTGTCAATACGGAAATGGTCATCCATCAAGCTTTCTCTTCTAAAGTCAATACCCCCCAAACCACCCTGGAAGGCTTCTAGGTTCTTTAAGAGAATTTTAGTTATTTAAACAATTCATTCAGGCAAATACATATTCAGTATCCACTGTTCCGTAGGCCATGAATGATTCAAAAGGATGATATTTGATTCTTGGCACCAAGAAGTCTTAACTTTTGTTGGAGAAATTAAGATACAGATGTATGAGCTGATTAAGTGACAATGCTACTTTATGTAAAGATTTGGCATCAAAAGGGGTGGCTAGCACAATAAAGACCATGACATTTCAGAAAAGGTAGCCATTTATGTGGATGAGAGAAATCAAAGATTATGGAACTAGAGATGGAAATTGAGGAGAAATTTGGCTTTGAAAAGGGGAAAAGAAGGGCAGATTTAAATTGTAATCAAGAGAAACCATTTCAGTTCAGGGCCTGGCCAAGTTCAAAACAGGATCAGGAGTTTTAATGAAGATCAGCAGTGTCAGTGGCTAGATTTAATGGAGGCAGAACAGCCAAGATGAGAACAATAACAGCTAATCATTACACTTGTATTAACTCACTGAAGCATCACAACAACCCCATGAGGAGGTACTATCCTGGCTCCATTTTACATATAAGAAAATCGCGGCATAGAATGGTTTTTTAACTTGCCTCAGTCGCACAGCCGGCACATGTAGTGCTGAGTTTCAAGTTCAGATGTAGAGTCTGTGCTCTTAACCACTGTAACGTGTGGCCTCTCACAGGAGCCCTAGTGGTCTGTAACAGCCGAAGGGAAGGGCACCAAAATGACCATGACAAAGTTCTGGGAATAATGACTAGGGACAAAAATAAATGACTAGCAACAAGGCAGTGCAGAGACAGTCAGCTGCAAAGACAAGCAGGCTTAAGAGCCAACTTCAAAACAGTTTAAGGATGAAGATAAACATTGAGAATGGGTTCTGGAAAGGCACAGCACCTGGCTTGGAGGAGGGGTGGGATTAAAAGAAAAAAAAAGTCATAGGACATGGAAAGCCAAAGATGAGCTTCCCTGATGCAGATTCCTGGCAGAAAGCTGGTCTAGCTGCCCCTGATTTCACTACCCATGTGGCTACCTGTGTCCTTGCATCTTAAGGAAGTCATGCCAGCCTCCAACGGAAGAATAAAATGCAATAAAATTTGATAGTACAGGTAGAGCATGAACTGCTTAGAGCACACCAAGAACCCATCTTCCTAACCCCCACTTCCTGGGGATAAGGACAGTGTTCGAAAATAACAGGACACAAGGCCAACTAGATATGTCAGATCATGAAACACTGAAATTCGGGATGAGTGGCTGGAACTTAATCTTGGAGGTAATATAGAGCCACTGAAAGTTCTTGAGGAGGAAGCAAGGGAACAAAATTGGCATATCTTGTATCCTCACCTGCCTGGGGTTTCCATGTTAGATTAGAGGGGAAAAGCAAGGCAATAAGAGGTTAAGTTTAAATGCAACCAAGGCAGGAAGACATGTAACTGTGGATCAAGGGGATTTGAGAAGGCAGTTAAAACAAAGATAGAAATATGAGTTTCCAGGAGAAATCCAAACTTTCAGGGATGACTTACAGAAACTCTGGGAGAGTTTCTTCCTACAGTGCTATTAGTTTAGAAGGCCTGGGGTACTTTTGTAGCACACTCAAAACCATGCTGAAAAGATGAGTCCCTTGGAACAGAGGTGAACCATGTAATTTTAGGTAGATTCATAGTTTCCCCTGAAAACATTCTTTCATCCATGATAAATATAGCTTTAAGCAGCACCCTACGTGATTCATGTGGCTACAACACACCCAACTAGTTTTTTTTGTTTGTTTCCTAAAAGACCCATGAATCAACTGCCTTTGTCTAAGAACTGGGACAATTTGTGAGGATCAGCTTAACAGATAATAGATACACTTGAAACAACAGTAGTGACAATGAAAATAAACTATTTCTACTCATATTAAAAAAATTAATGATCTCGGAATACTCTCAATCTTTATAGCAGTCTGCCAACTCTATTACTGGTCTTTGGTCTTTTTTATTTCTTAACCAGTATTTATAGGGATTTTTTTTTTTTTTTTTAGCATTTAGAGTAAAAACCTAAAAGTAGCTTCAAAAACAATCTTTACAATCTTGTGACTTCAGTTCTCGGTTTCTTCATCAGTAGAGCAAGGAAGTTAAACTGCACCTCTCACGGGAACTAAATATACATGATTCCATTAACCTTTCCATAAATATTTCTCGGGATCATGGTCTTTGAAATATCTGGGATTTTTCTATATATGACAAAATAATATATAGACTCAGATATTAAACACAAATTTAAGAAGTTACATAATCTACATCTATATTAGCTTTTAATCAATCAATCATAATTTCTTCATGGATACAATTGAAAACATTTTCCAGAATGTTCATAAATATGATAAATCATATCAAAGACTTTCTTTGGTGGAGCCCTTTTAGAATGTTTGTTCAGCACCTCCCTCCACATCCCCCCCCCCCACCTTTTCTGTGAACAGCTGTCCATCCACATGATTAAGGGATGGATCCTAATTTCCCAATTCTGTTTCATGGCCCCACCTCATGACTAAAGTAGGCTGGGCCAAAGAAGGCATCTGACTTCAGAATTTGGAATTGGAAACGAGAGAGAATAAGAGACAGCTAGCTGTTTCTTTCCAGGTAGTTAGAGGTGAAACATATAATGTTGGGAAATTTCAGCAATTGTATTTTTCCACTTGTACATGGAAAAGTAGAAAAAGCTAGTCCACAGAGAGAGAAAAACACATGAAACCAGTTGCACGACAGAGCAGAGGTATTTAAGTCTCTGGTCCAGTTTGTTCCTGAGCCTTTCTCTGTCTTAGATTTTATGAGAGTGTCCTGTAACCTTGTCATAAATTTTCTCTGTTTGTATATACTATTTCAAATAGGTCTGTGGTCTGAGTTTGTCTCTCCATGACAAGCAGTACAGAGCTGTGTGCATTGCATCTCCCGTGGATTCATCAGATTGGCTCAGTGTAAACCACAACTCTGGTGGTTGCTGGGAGCACCTCTGGAAGAGTATGTTCAGGAGAAAATAAGGAAGGGAAGCGGCAGCCTTCGCTTAAAGCAGCATCGCACACCAGTGGTTTGCCAGGCCATACCCTCTTCTCCTTCAATTTAACCCCTAGTTTCTCGAGCAGAGAAAAGTAAATTGTACTGGCTGCCTACAGATTTAGAGCCAGAGATCCTACCTTGGGTTTCTCAAGATCTCCCAGGCCTTTCCCCATGTATGCATTATGAGCTGTGAGGGTTGTCTGCATGGGTATACCCCACAACAAGGTTCTCAGTTTCCTACAAGCTCTTAAGCTGGTCCTAGCAACTAACTCATGAGTATCTCCCCTCCAAGGCTAGGGAAGACTCAGGCCTTGCTATAGAATGTAGCTTCTTCCTTCCACAAAGCTTAGTACCTCCTTCTCCCCTACCCCCAACCCCCACATACATCCTAAGCCATCTCTTTACTGCAGATTAAGGGATGAGCCAGTTTGTCACAATAGTAGGATCCTCTACTCCAATTAGCCTGAGTCCACACTGGTGGGCTGGCTCCTTCTTAGGAATCCAGAGCCATTGGGTCATTAAAAATGATCTGCTTTGCCTCTCCCTTCTTAGGGAGAAGGAGAAAATTTAGTCTCATCAGCAAGCTCTAACAAGCCTACATTAGCATTTTGTCTTGCTGAAAATTAATTTGAATCTACCCTAAGAAATTAAAATGCTCTATTGCACTCTTTTTGAAGTCTCATCATAGTCTGTGGTCTAAAATCCCCACAGCCCCCAATCAGCATGGCTTCCGAGAGTCTGCCTCATCCCACATCATCAGTTCTTTTATGGGGTCATGGCCATGGCCTCAGGATGACCTGGCTTTAACTCCAGTAAAGCATTTTTAATCAAAACTTATGCTTCTAGTGCTGGAAGACTAGATAAGGTGAACTAATCACCCCACAAGAGATGGCTAAGAAAGCTGGATGAAATTTTAAAAGATGAGAATCTTGGCAGCATCAAAGAATGACAGGATACTAATGAATTACCAGTCCCAGATATGGAATGGATGGGAATCCAGAGTGGGAAGGCTGATACTGCCCAGTTTTTAAATTGGGGGTATTTTCCATTTGCAGAGAGGTGGCCAAGAGGCTGAACTATAATTTTGGTAACTGGGGA
Source organism: Indri indri (assembly GCA_004363605.1). Lineage (NCBI taxonomy): Eukaryota > Metazoa > Chordata > Mammalia > Primates > Indriidae > Indri > Indri indri. The sequence goes on from RJWJ010003644.1 coordinate 9,396, forward strand.
GGTAAAATCAGTGCTCACACCCAGGCAAGGTAGGAATTTAGTAAACCATCTTTCACTTTGGACTGATAGCTCAAAGAGCTGCACCCTAGAAGTAATGGTAATAAAGAAATAAACTATTCCTTTTATGAAGTATAAATATGCTGGGTGGCCTGGAAATCTGGAATGTAGATTCACATCATCTGAGTTATTAGTGTCCTCAGGCATTTAACTAATTAAAAATCCTCTTTGGTGAGAAAAATATCATTCTAAGCTTCAAATTATTTGTGCACATTTTGTTTCAAAAATTATTTGTCCCCCAAAACTGTGTCTAGTACATAATCAAAAGTAACCATGCATATGTGAAGACTAGACACTGTGAATGTAAACCACAGACAACAAAAATAGACTCCAGAGGCTCTGGATACTGGAATTATTAGATAAAGATATAAATAACTGTGCTTGCTATGTTTAAGGAGATAAAAGTCAAGCTTAAAAATCCTGGCAGAAAACAAATAGCAAATTGGATATCCTAGAACTGAAAACTTTAACACCTAAAATTAAGAATTCAATAAACAAACTTAATAGTATACTAAATATAGCTGAAAAAAGAATTAGTGAACTGGAAGATAGGTCACAAAAATTATCCAGAATGAAACACAAAGAAATCAGGAAGAAAAATCCAAAAGAGAAAATAAATGGCATAGGAAATACATTGAGAAGCTCTTACACACTTTTCACTGGAAATGCAGAAGAAAACAAATAGGTAATGGAGCAGAGACATGCTTTAAAAAAACAGCTGAAATTATTCTTGAACTGATGAAATACCATGTTTATCATCAGGCCCTGTTGCAGAAATATATGCTGCAAGATGGTTTTTAAAAATCAAAGAAGAAATATCAGATGTGGGCAATCGTGTATCCCAGCTGCATCCACTTGCACACTCTCATTCCCATTTGTTTTTCAGTTGTTCGTCCACACAGGACCAACTGTCCCTGCACTATCATTTATTTCCTAAAGCGAAGTCAACTCAGCTCTGTAGCTCTCTTCCATGACTATGCGGGTCTCAGCCGCATAAAATATTCTGCTGCTCCCACACTGTCCTGGGCTTTCCGGAAACTCAGTAGGGCTATCTCATGCCCACCTGTCCAACTACGCTATAATGACATTTCCTTTGTTGCCACTTCATGGAGATCCTGTAGAAATTCTGGGTTCTGCCTTGCTCCCCAGACTTGATTTTGTGGGCCTCTCTGATCTTCACTACCAAAACCTATTGGTGAGGTGGGTGAGTTCTAACAATCCTCTATTGTTAGAACTTGGGCAGAGCCCTTATTCCAGGATCCTAGTCTTCAATCTCTCCTGATTTTCTCCTTTCTCCTAAAAATTTTTATCTAGCTTCATGTGGGAAAAAGTGGTTTGGTCTAATGATTTTTTTCCTAAATTTTCTTTCTTATGTGCAGATCAATGACTCTATTACCCAAAGGATGAATATTTGATTCTTCTAAGTGTTTTACAAGGTCACTTTTTCCCAGAGGCAATAAATGCCATTGAATGAAACAGGATAAAGACAAAGACACAAGAAAATCAGCCTGGGATCAAACTTGAATGGATGGCTCAAGATATTATTTTACAACATAGAAAGCAAAAATTCTTACGTCTTACCTAATGTGTGTGCATGCACACACAAACACACACATATATATACACATGTTTCCTATATACATATGTATATACACAGATACATAGACATCATTTATGTACACAGGTTTATCACAGTAGAAATTTTTTTTTTTTTTGATAGGCTGTTGCTATGTTGCCTAGGGTGGAATCCAGTGACTATTCACAGGCACGATCATAACACACTACAACATCGAACTCCTAGGCTCAAGAAATCCTCCTGCCTCAGCCTCCTGAGTAACTGGGACTCCAGGCGTATGCCACCATGCCTGACTTGAATTTACTAGTCACAAAATCATGTGGATTTTTGTTCAATATGTAAATGTCTTCTAACTAACTTTTTGATGTTCTGGACTCTTATTTTAACATTTTCTAAAATAGGCATATAATGATATAATTTTTGGCCTTTTCCAGTCTGCATGATTTTCACCAGTCCTTTACTAGTTCAAAAAATAGTAGGGAGTGATTTTGCAATTACAGCTTTCCCTCGGTATCCTTGAAGAATTGGTTTCAGGACCTCCCTCAGATTCCAAACTCTGCAGATGCTCAAGTCTCTGGTATAAAATGGCACAGTATTTCCACATAACCTACGCACATCCTCTTGTATACTTTATCTCTACATCATTATAATACTTAATACAATGTAAAGATTATGTAAATAGTTATCCTGTATTGGTTAGGGAATAATAACAAAGAAAAACGCCTGTACATGTTCAGTGTAAACACCATTTTTTCCCAAATGTTTTCAATCCGTGATTCATGGAATCCACAAATGTGGAACTCACAGTTCTAGAGGGCTGACTGTGCTTTCCTAATCCTGTGAGAAATCTATTGTGTAAATGTAATGAAGGTCATACTGCAGGCTCACCTACCTCAGAAACTCGGAAAATTTAGGTTGGACCCCCTGAAAGGAGTGGAGAGAAGGACATTGGGGCTGAGAGCCCAAGTCCTGGACCCTCAGATGCAGAACCTTCAAGAAGATAGGCGTCTTAGTCTGTTCAGGTTGCTATAGTAAAATACCATGAACTGGGTGGTTTACAAAAACCAGAAATTTATTTTTTACAGTTCTGGAGGATAGAAAGTCCAAGATCAAGGCACTGGCAGATTGGTATGTGGCAAGGAATGGTTCCTCACATGGCACCTTCTTGCTGTGTCCTCTCCTGGTGCAAGGGGCTAGCCAGCTCTCGGGCCTCTTTTTTTTTTTTTTTAATTTTTTTTTTATTGTTTGTTATTATAGGGGTACAGATGTTTAGGTTATGTATGTTGCCCTTGCCCCCCTCTTCCCCCCAAGTCCCAGTTTCAAGCGTGTCCATCTCTCGGAGGGTGCGCATTGCACTCTTTGTGTATGCATATACCCGTCCCCTCCTCCCCCTCGCCCCCTCCCCCTTCCCCCTCCCCGCCGCCTGACATCCAATAGATGTTATTCTTATATGTACACTTATGTGTTGTTCAGTTAATACCAATTTGACGGTGAAATAAGGGCACTAATCCCATTCATTGAGGCTCCATCTCTATGACCTAATTACTTCCCAAAGGCCTCGCCCCTAATAGTATCAGCTTAGGGAGTTAGGATTTCAACACACGAATTTTCAGAGGGACACAAACATTCAGACCATAGCAGAAGGGCTGCCCCAAGTTCTGGGGTAGGGAAAGGAGGAAGTACAACAAGAAAACAGGAATACTGAAGAACATGGGCTCCTCCTCAGCTCTCAGAGAACAGATAAAAGAACTATATGGAGGTGTCGGGACCACAGGGCCATAGTTTGGGGTTTCACTGTGCCATCGCTGCTTAGTGACAGAGCCTGGGTCTAGCTGATAGAGGTAGAACACACAGAAGAGAAGCCCCTTCTCCTCGCACTAGAAACAGCCTGGTGATTACAGCTTGGTAGCAACGGCAACCAGAACAATAACAAGTTCTCTTACAACAAGCCAGGCACGAAACAAACAACAGCAGCCGTGGCAGCAGGGAAACAGAATCCGTGCTAGCACACAGGGAGCAGGCAGCGTCTGCAAAGGCACAGCAGCAGTGCTGGCAACCACAACACAGAGGCCGGCAACAGGAGGAGTGTGAGTCACGGAGTCACCCGGGTCTGCAGGAGGGCGGCAGGGGGAGGAGGGCAGAGGAAAGAGGCCGCTCTCCGGCTGGTAAACATCCCCAAATAAGCAGAGCCAAGCCAGGACACGCCAGAATATCAACCTGGGCCCTACCACAGAGCTGCTGCATCAGAATGTCTGGGGGTAGAAACCAGAAATTTGCATTTTAAATAAGTTCTTAAGGGGATTTTTAAGCAGTACTGCCCTGTAGATCTGAACTGGGAGCCTTGCCCTGGGTCTTGACTTTTAGAGCCCTCAAGGCTAGCCTTCTCGCAGCCACGCCCTTCAGGGTTAGGGTCCTAGGGTTCAAGGGACCCCATGCTCACTTAGCACATAAGCACCCCCCACCCAGACCATGCGTCTGGTCCCTAGGACCCTGGAATCTTGCCCAAATGACATTGAGAGACCAGTTCCTGGGCCTGAATGGACTTCCTACCCAGGCCTGTCCTGTAGGCGGACCAGGCTGCATGGTGTACACAACTCCAGGAGCAAGAGGCATCAAGAGGCATCAAGCAAGTTCATCAAGAGGCAGCCGCTTGGTGGGCACAGAACTTGGACTTGCGTGTTCTGCTGACCACGTGTGCTTTCTGAGCCTGTCACACTGGGCAGGAGCAGGAAAAGAAGGGGTGCTTCCTCCCCACCCTCAGCCTGCACTTGTCCCCCTGTGTACAGATTTTAGGGACATCTACTAGCCTAACTAGACACTTGCTCATTATTTTTGGCTATTTTTTAAAAAAAACTCCTAGGGGTTTTGTTTAGTTTTGTTTGGTTTTGTTTCATTTTACTTTGTTTTTAAGTACCAGAAAGAGAAAGAAAAGCACTTAGGGTTAAAATACCAATTATAAAGTAAATGAATCCTTGAGTTTAATTCTACTATCACTTTGCAAGCTTTGCTTTTTCCCATGGCAGATGAAGCTTTGAGGAACAAGGCTTGCATGATTAAGTAGCATCTTAAAACTTTGAATTCATAGAGTTAATTTAAGTTTAAGTAGTATCTGTTGAGTGCTTTCTTTTCTGTGTCTCCCATTGTCCTAGACAGTGAGAGGATCAATATGTTATGAAGAGTATCCTCAGAGCAAGGCCGTTGGACAATTTAAGTTTTACACATGAAATGCAAAAGTAACAGCTGTGCAAGGGAGTATGTTATTTTAAGTGCTAAAATGAGAGCCCCACACAATGCAAACTGTGGTAGGAATTTGACAAATCTTCAACAAGATCCTCTCCTGTTCTCGGTATAGTTACCTTCATCTAGAGGACACACACACACACACACACACACACACACACACACTCCCCCTTGCCCCCCCAGACAAGGTCCTGGTACTTTTAAGATTCAGGCACAAGCAAGACTAGTGACTGACATTACGCAACAGCACTTTTGCAGTCTGCAGTTAAGGCTTTTCTTTCCACGTGAGCAAGTGGAAAGACACAACAGCTCAAAATGTTTTTCTTTCTTTCAGTGACGATCCATCCACTGAACCTTGTCATCTATGACAAGCCCTGCATTTGTCAATCGCAGATGGCCTTTGGTAGGACGAGTCTCACTGGTGTTTCTTTCCGGGTGGAATGTTGAGTAATAAAATCTCAGAAGAGATTCAATCATTCACCCTGCTGTTAGAGTAACATGCTGGCGTTGCCCTGAACTTACCATAACACAAGCCTAAGGCATCTGAGTCAGTCCTTGCAACTGCCCTGGGGTAATGTAGTATCTGTTTCATGTTTCTGTCAATGAAGTGTGTTGTGTAAGACAAAGAGCATCAGAGGCAGGAACCAGTGACAAGGAGGGAGCTGGGAAATTCCGGTTGCCCTCCTGCCCTACTTGTAAAGAATAGATATGACTCATTTTTAAGAAGCAAACAGATATTGACTTGGCTAACAAAATCCTATGCAAAATTTAACCTAAGACCTTGTTTCCTTTTCTAAAAAAAAATAAAGCAGATAAGTTATTATATTCAGACACCTGGACAGCATTGTTAAGTACTGGTATGAAAGAATAGGCATACACATTTTTTTTGAATGTGCTATTTCTTATGTCCTTGAAGTCAGCCTTCTTCTAGAACATATCTATTTACAGAAAACTAACTCCACAGGAGAAACCTCCACAATCCAGGTTTCAACTATGCATATGTGTGCTCGTCTGCTACTTAGAGAGATGCAGAATTTTCAGGTCAGAACACTGATTAGTAAATCCTCATGTGTCCACCAAAACATAGGAGTCTGGAATCTGGCTTATAATCCTGGTTTACACTAAGTAGCTATGTGGGCTTTGTTTCCCCAGCTCTGAAATCAAGAGGTTGGTCCCTTCAGGATCCTCTTCCCTTTATTGTTTTATAATTCTAGGACTTAAAAATATATATGTACCTATTTTCTTGCTCACATATCTACCATAAGAATAAGCACTTACATGGGGTAGAAAATTTCCTTGTTATCAGTTTTCTTTCATTGTAGGGGAAGAAGGCATGGCTGCGGTAATATTGGGTCAAGGGTAAGGTACAACATGTGACGGAATTAAAAACAATTCCTTACTTCATTTGGTGTTGTAGTGATCAAATAAGAGCACATCCTTGAGAAGTTTATCATGTATTATTACACTCTAGAAAAATGTTGTTCTATTATTAATAAGAAATATAAATATATTCAGCCAATAAACATTGGTCAAGAACCTTCAGGCATTGTGCTAAACATTAAAAAGACACCGATCCTGTTTTTCCAGGGCTGGCAGGAAGTCAAAAGGGCTCAGATAAAATGATGCCAATATTTATCTTTTACATTACTTTTTACCTTTTCAAAAAGTTTTAGGCTGAAGAAAGGAACAAATTGCTGAAGCTATTATTTTCTCTATTTACAAGTGCGATGCATCTTTTTAAGTACCCTGTTCCAAACCTGGAAAAAAAAAAAAGTATCTGAGCTTCTACAACAGCTCAACTGACTTCAGTGCTAGGTGAAGAGATAAAAGATGCTACAGTTTATTAACTGCTGGGACCAAGTATAGTGGCAAGTATTTAATGGGCTCCCCAGCGCTGACGAGTGAAAAATGGATGATGATAACCTTGCTGCAAAGGGTAATAGAAGACTGACCTTGGGCTATGAAAAATGTGCTCTGTAGACTCGTGGCTGCAATGTAGAGCCCGCTAGTCCCCGCTTCACACTTTACGCTTCAGTAACAAGCACTTACCTGCTCCGAGTTCCTTTAATAGAATATGCTGTTTCAGGCCTTTGTGCATTTTCTCATCCCCTTCCTTATCCTGGAACAAGTACAGTTGATGCTTGAACAACATGGGTTTGAACTGCATGGGTCCACTTAGACACAGATTTCTTTTTTTTTCAATAAAAGCTACACCAAGCGTCCCTGCCTCTCCTGCCTCCCCTTCCACCTCCTTCCACCTCTTCCGCCTCTGCCGCCCCTGAGACAGCAAGACCAACCCTCGCCTCCCTCCTCCTCCTCAGCCTCCTCAACATAACGACAGCAAGGATGAAGACCTTCATGATGATCCACTTCCACTTAATGCATAGGAAATGTATTTTCTCTTCCTTATGATTTTCTTAACAACATTTTCTTGTCTCTAGCTTGCTTTATCGTAAGAATGCAGTATATAATACATATAACATACAAAATATGTGTTAATTGACTGTTTACGTTATTGGTAAGGCTTCTGGTCAGCAGTAGCTATTGGTAGTTAAGTTTTGGGGGAGTCAGAAGTTATACCTGGATTTTCGACTGTGCTGGGGTTGGCGCCCCTACCCGCCGAGTTGTTCCGGGGTCAACTGTAATACTCTAATACTCCTCACTCTTACCCCCTCCTTCCTCCTCCTCATCGCTTCTCCTTCCTCTTTCCCACCTGCTAACTGCATCAGCTCCACCTCATTTCTTCCTGGAAGTCTTTCCTAATTTCCTTCTACCCCTCTACCCCCCAGTCTTTGTGAGGTGCCCCATCCCTGCTCTTCTGCCAAAAGTATGGCACCACGGCATTAACATGGTGTGTGACAAACTTATGTTATGTCCTTTTATCTATTTCTTCCACTAGCCTAGTGGTTCTCAACTGGAGGCAGTTTGGTCCCTCAGGGAACATTGGGCAATATCTGCAGACATTTTTAATTATCACTTCTGGTGGGAGGGTGCTACTGGTATCTACTGGGCAGAAGCCAGGGATCTGCTAAACATCCTACAATGCACAAAACAATCCGTCACAACAAAGGATTATTAGGCCCCAAATGCCAATAGTGCCGAGGTTGAGAAACTGCACTAGACTGAATTCCTTTAAAGCAGGACCTATTCAGCCCTGTTCCACCAGCTCCAAGCACAGTGCCCAGTGCTCCGTAGGAATCCAAACAACTTTTAAATTAAATTAAATTAAACTTGAAAATTTAATTGAAGAAAATCTTACTACGACTCTATGATATAACTAATAAGCAATTTGAGCACATACAGCAATTCGAAGGAAAATCAACATTCAGAGATAAAGGTAGGTGACACCCCTCAATCTTTCCCTGACACTTCCTCCTATCTGGCTGTCTCTGTACCTCTTCCCTTTTCTCTTTATCTTGTACCTGTGTGTTCTCTTCCCCATTTTACTGTCATGTCTGTTTGAATTCCCCTCTAAAGTGGGAATTTGAACATGGTGCAATAAATTGCCCCACATTTGTTTATTTTAGGCACACATTCCACCTAATGTTACCATTTATATATATCAATTACTGGGTGACATGCTGTGCACTGCAAGAAAAACAAAGATGAATAAGAAACTGGGCTCATCTTAACCGGGGGAGCAGAGGAATAGCAGACATATAGTTTCATTTCATTAATGTGATCAGGAAACGTTTCATAGAGAAGGCCTTTGATTTAGGTCTTCACACGTGTTCCATAAAGAGAATTAAACACACCATACATAGGGAATCATGTTATCTTTCCTTGTATGGCATCTGACCAGCTTACTTATATAAGTGCCACCCTTTAGAACAATGATTCTTAAGCTCTAGCTTAAGTGTCAACAAACTTGTTAAAACACAGATTGCTGTGTTCCACCCTCACAGTTTCTGATTGAGCAGGCCTTCGATAAAACCAGAATATCTGCATTTCTGACAAGTCCTCAGGTGCTGTTGGTGCTACTGCTGGTCTTCTGAATATATTTTGAAAACCTTTGCTTCAGGATAATCAGCCAGGTGACTCCTGGCCTGAGAATGCATATCCTTCATTTGGCTAAAATGAAAAACTTCAGTGTTCACAAACAAAACTTGTGTGTTTCTGAAAGCAGGAGAGAATTATATGCCAATCTATTCCTATAACTAAGGAAGGGCTCAGTTTTCAAAGGTAAGTTAATTGTCAGACTCACTTCATTATACCAGTGTCCTTGGGGAACATAATTATTTATTGGAAATGTAACATAATTAACATAGCATTCTTGAAAAATCCTTAAAATTAGGAAAGAAAGATTGTATTTGTTGCTATGTTAAATCCAGGCCCTAACGTCTTCAATTCCACTTCTCATGATCATAACATGTATTTGAAATGCTGTTAACTTCTACTTTGATCATAGCTTTTGGCTTACTTGAATCCAATGCTTCTATTTAATAATTTCTATATTATTTTCCTTTTCTTTTTTTTTTTTCTCCCAATGAATCTTCTCTCTTTTCTACGTTCTATGTCTATGTCACCTTAGAATTCCATTTTGGCCTTCTAGACTCTTCCCTCCCTTCCCAACCCCTCACTGTAATGTCTTTAATGATTTCTCAAAGTTCTCACAGCAGGTTAACCATTTTTGTGATTCTTAAAACTTTTAACATTTGATTCCAAATAAATACCAACAAAATATGATTCTTATGAATATATTATGTACAATGTTAAATTCAAAACATCTGACATGTTTCATACTGCGTGCTATAGATATGCTAAGCTTAATTTCAGACAGAGCAAATAAAACACATGGAACTGCATGCATTTTTGGTAAAAAGCTTCTTTGTAACTGTTGCTTGTTAATGTTAGCAATTATAAGTTTACAGGTATGGTTTTCAAGTGATCACTGGACATGCATATAGTATGTCTACTGGCAGAGCCACTCATATCTACTGAATATTTGGAAATCTACTCAAGTACACATAATAATGCCTCTTACAGAAAGCATGGTATTGTCCTTTTCTGTATCCAAAGACAAGAATTAATTTCTTTAAGCTTCTTCCACTACAGAATGTAGTAAAACAAGGGGAAACTGAAGAAATATTTCTATTGAGAACATGAGCTAATAATGGGTAACTTTAAGAAGCCTGGACAGATACTTTCACTTTTGTTCTTTTTGTTTTGGTTTGGTTTTTATTCTTGTTCTTAAAGCCTGCAGCACCCGATATTCCCAGGTGGTCTCCCATCCAAGTCCAGCGCTGCTTAGCTTCCAAGATGAGATGAGATTGGGTGCATTCTGGGTGGTATGGCCATAGACTGGTTGGTTGGTTTTTGGAGGGTTTTTTGCCATTTGTAAAACAAAAGTGGCACATAAAATGATGAAATAAAGAAATTGTTTTCTCAGGTGACTGCTGGTAAAGGCAAAAGAAAAAAGAAAAAAAGAAATTGCTGGTGCCATTTGGCATCTTAAATTAATAAGTCCGAATACATAGTCAATTTCCTTTTTTCATCCCTTGCTCACTACAAACTTTTCAGAAGACCACTTCCCCTAAGTTACAATCAGAAAATTAGAGACTCATTTGCTTTATCGCAGATAGCTTGCATGCTCAGATGGCATTGTCTAAATGTGTCTGGTCATTGCTGATTCTTACAACTCAAGAGTTCTAAATCCTGTCATCTCAGCTTATACCAGGGTTTCAAGGACACAGAAATTTGAAAGTGGATGTTTGAAAGGCTCTCTGGATGCTGGCCTACTTTGCACAACTGAGGAGCTATTTTTCAAACCATTTCTCTAATATACATGTTAATATATTTTGGACTCTTTCCAGAGTTAATTCTGGCCAAAGGACATCAGAAGCACATCTGAGCTCTCACCATTCTAATAAAGAAAAGAATGTGGTACCAAGGCAGAGGTTGCCTCCTCAGCTCTTTTTGACCTATTCCAAAGTTTTACCCAAGAAACCTCCTTACATATTCGTGTTTATATATCAATCACTTACGTCTATAGAGTGATAACCATGTGCTAAGTTTTGTATGTATTATTCCATTTAACTCTTAAAATCACCTTATGACATAGATATTAATGTTATCCTCATTATATAGATGAGGAAATAGAAGTTTTTGGATGTTTAATACCTTACCCAAGGTCACACAGTTAGTAGGTGATCAGGGGAGGATTTGAACCCACATCTGACACCAGTGTCAGAGCTCTGAGCCAGTAAGTTCAGGACCACCGTTCACCTTTTCTTACCTTTCTTTTCCTAACCCCCAGTTACTTCTTTTTTTCTAAGTATTCTCAATAAAAGTGACTTGCAATTTGCTGATATGGAATTGGAATTCTGTGTCCTACAATTTGTTAAAAGATGGTGCAGGTACAAAAGGAAGGAGGAAGATGAGAAAAACATGAACTCTGTCCCCAAATAATGACAGACTCTGAACACACATATTAAGCAACCGAAATCCACATATCTGAACAATAAAACCAGTGCTGTAGGTGTTAGATAAATGTTTGTTGAACTAAATATGGAAACAAATGAGTTCTAGAAGCATTAAGGGGGTCTAATTATGGATATGAACAGCATTAGATGTGAAAAGAGTCTGTTAAGAAATGTGATATCTTATTTACTGTCATGAACAGTAACTTCCCACACTACTTCCCATTATCTACAAGTTCCAAAGGTCTTGTGAAAACTGAATATTAAATAAAAGTGTCCAGCTTGAGAAAGCAGTTTATTACAGCGAGAACTGCTGTGATTCAATTAAATGTTTATTGAATGCCCACAATATGCAGGCACTGTACAATAGAAATTTTGAAGCTGTAATTTATTCACAATGTTGGCAAAAATTCCAGCACAGCTATTCAAACTGTGGTCAGTATAAAAACGGCAATCCGTGCAACCACATTTTATAAGCTTATTTCTCTCTAAATCAGAAACATTCCGAATTAGAGCAGGAATTTGCAAATATAGGCTAATTTCCTTCAAGTACCCATTTATTTCTGCTATTTAGTGTTTTAAATTTAAAGTAAGCCACGTCTTCTTCAAAAACAGTCTTTAACATTGTTTCCCAAATTTAGTGTGTTTAAAAATATACTAAAACCAAGATGGGTTATGGATTCCCACATGTCACAGTAAACTCACTCGGATCTAGATTCTTCTTCCTACGGTGGAAAGCTCTAAAACCCTCTCCTTTTCAATAGGCCTCACTATATTTGAAAGTTCAAGAGATCACAGTTTGTCACTGTAAGTAATGAAGCTCTGGATTCTGCAGACAAACCACATTTCCACTGTTTTAAAAATGATCTTAAAAGAGAGAATTTACACACATCTTCTCAACTTCAAAACATTTTTATCTTGGCAAAAATCATTATAACAATGTAGTATAAGAACAGGTTCCAGAAATGAAATCTATTTTCCAACAGTCAACACCTGTAATGCTAAAGGGCTAAGATGATGGCAAACTTTACAAAAGGTGATCATGCGCCATGCAGTTGTCTGTAGGAGAAGGGGTGACAAAGAAGTGGGACAGAGGTGAGAAAAGAGGGTCCATCTATAGGGATGCCTGGTAGTGCTATGTTTTTTTAAACTCCTGAACCTAAATATGTCACTCTTTACTTAAAACACCTCAATGGTTTCTCACCACCTACAACATAAAATCCAATTCCTTACCATAACTCTCAATGACCTGATGCTCACCTCTTCAAATCCATTCTCCAGCACTGTCCAAAAAGTTCCCTGAATTTTCGTCATACTAGCTTTCTTGTGGTTCTCTGAATAGTCCATGGGAAAACCTGCAAGAACTTCCACCCAGTGAATAACAATCTGTTTTATGTTTCCTTACTTTTACACAGAGATTTCCCTAACTGCAATGGCCTTTTTTACCTAACCCACCTTCAAAACCCAGGCCTTCCTCTGAGAAGTTGTCCCGAATCACTCTCCCCAAAGCTGTTATGTACTCTTTCCTCTGTGTCGCACAGAATTGCTATTACATTATTTATTGAATTCACTATCTATTTCACTTTTAAGTTGGAGGATCCATCATGTCATAGTCTGTGTCTTAGTTATCACTTTTTTTTTCATTATTAGCAGGTAGAAGTAAGAAATCTTAGTTATCTTTCTATCTCAGGCCCTAGCACATTTCAGGCATATAGTAGATGTTTGATAGATCTTTATTTGATGTTATTCAACCCTATGTAGACACAAGATGTACATTTGAAAATCATTCCTGTATTTTAACAGTTATCATTTTTATTTAAAAAAGGATCTCCCTACAATATCTGTATATATTTTCCCTGCACTGAATCTGCCCTCACATCAAAATCCCTGCTTTTCTGGTGGTTATATCCAACTGGCTTCATTGTACAGCACCATAATGATTAGCAAAAGAACACAATGCATGGAAACAGCACGACTTGCTTATTTTCTTTTGTTTTTATAGATTTAGGGGCTACAAGTTGAATTTCATTACACATATATGTTGTATAGTGGTGAAGCTGGGCTTTTGTATCCATCACTCAAATAGTGTTCATTGTACCCGATGGGCAATTTTTCATCCACTTCCCTCTTTTGCGCCTCCAATGTCCATTATACCACTCTGTGTCCTTGTGTGGCCATAGTTAGCTCCCCCTTATAAATGTCATCTCACCTCTTAAGAAGTAAAGCCATCTAAAAGTTACAGGATCAGTTAAGTGTGTGTGTGTGTGCGTGCGTGCGTGTGTGTGTGTGTGTGTGTGTGTGTTTGCATACAACTGCTATTATGTAACTTGGAAAGAAGGCACAAGCTGAAGCTATGTTTGAGTCGTGTCATGGATCAAGACCTGTCCCAAGAAGGTTATTACAGAACTACCAATAAAATGATAATAAATGATATTCACCCAAATGTCCATTGACTTCATTATCTTCCATGTACAAAGGTCACATTTTCAGTTAACCTTAGACTTGCTCTTGAAGGAATTCCAGTTCCAATGTCTCCTCCTCTCTGAGTTGCCCAGTGTGTCAGAATTGCTAAGGAAGGTCTTACAAACCATTCCTGGTCGTTGTGCACTGACACCTACCTGGGTGCTGCTGTTAGCCGTGCCAGAACTCTGCAGACTGTGCTTCTTTCGTTGTTTTTGTGTCACTTCAAGTGCTCACAGGCAATAGTGCTCACAGAGACAGACAAGTGGAACAATGTGCCTGTGTGTTGTGTCCTCCATGGTGACTCTCCGAAACAGTGTGCAGCTTGGGGAGAATGCAAAACACAGCAGGGACCTGGGGCTCAGGGTTGCAAAGACAATGACACAACATTTTTTTCTTTCTCCTTGAGTGACACGAGGGTGAATCATCAGGGCTGATTTCAAGAATCAGCTGTGGCACTTTAATATCTCTTTCACTCTCACAGAACCTCTGACCTTTGTCCTCATACCTGAATCTCATTTGTCCAGCTGAACATTTCCTTATGGTGAATTCTGTATCAGGGACTCACCTGAGAATTTATAAAATATGTTGTCCTGTGCTTCTACCTCCAACATATACGCACCCCAACCTCAAATCCACCACACATACCTGTGTACCTCTGAACTCCAATTATGAATCACACTGAAGTTGTTTACCTTTTTCTTTCAGGAAGTTTCACAATATCCTCTTGGAAGCGGTAATTAGAAAGATATACTCCTGGGGGAGTGGAGTGACATCTAGCTCCCTGTCACCAAAGAATATGAAATGTAGCCTTGAATCAGAAAGGATTATTCTTTTTATGACAACAACTATCATTATAAGAAATATTTTAATTATTGGCATTTACATATTTAAGGAAATCCAGGATCATTCAGTTACAGATGATTAACACTAAAAATTATGCCCATTAAAAAGGACTGAATTTGAATTAGATAGTCGTTGAAAAATTAAATGGTGGGGAAGTCATGAAATCAAATGCATTTGGTTTTCTCTAGCAAAACACAATTCTCTTTTCTCTTACTTAGCAGATTTTAGTGACATAACATAATTATTACAGGAACCTCCTTTTTCAACGGACAGATCTGCTTTGAGCAAGGTCCTTCCGCAACTGTGCCACATGTAAGCATCGACTGTGTTGCAACATACCCCATAAACTGAGGTTTTAAATTCAAGAGCTAATTTTAATCCTGGTTACATCAGTGAGATTTCATGGAAGATAAAAGTAGTTTGCTGACTTTTTATAAGTCAATAGAGTAGAAATAGTAAAGTATGTACAGTTCTCAAATTAGAGAGAGGCTATTTACCCCTCTGCTTTCAATTCTCTGATAGTACAATGTAACAATAGCTCCTCTTTGGACAAAGTATTGGGATAAAGGTCAGATAATTCAGACCAACAAATGGGGAAAAAAGCACTAAAGCAATTTCCTAGCTAGTATAACTAAAATATTATTCATTATACAGTCTGAGTATCTGCAATGATTGAATTTACTAAATCATTTATTTTGAGTGGTTCCACTTTGACATTATAGGTCAGATCAAAATGACACACAAGAGCAATAGAAGGCCAGTTGCCCAAAGTGCATGTGTATTTATCTTCCTTCTCTAAATGCTCCTAAATATTACTTGTGAGGGTACAACTGGTTGAAGTTTTGTTGTTTTTTTTTTTTGTTTTTGTTTTTTTGGAGACAGAGTCTCACTCTGTCACCACAGCCTATAGTGCAGTGGCATCATCATAGCCCACTGCAACCTCAAACTCCTGGGCTCAAGCAATCCTCCTGCTTCGGCATCCTGAGTAGTTGGGACTACAGGAATGTGCCACCAAGCCCAGTTAATTTTCCTATTTATAGTAGAGACAGGGTCTCACTCTTGCTCAGGCTGGTCTCGAACTCCTTAGTTCAAGCCATCCTCCTGCCTCACCTTCCCAGAGCGCTAGGATTACAGGTGTGAGCCACCCCACCTGGCCTTATTTATTTGTTTGTTTTGACCTTCTCTGACCTGCAAAGGGTCACTGAAGGGAGCTCTCAAGTAAAAAACATGAAAAGCCAGTATCTACTCATCCTGAGAGAAGAGCATCAGCCTTTGATTTTATTCCAATAGCTGAGTAAATTAGCCCACATCCTGATAAGCAGAGGTTTTCCTTGGGATGAAGGTGGCTCAATTTGCAAAAAGATCCCAATCCCTGAATCCTGGGCAATATTCAAAGTGAAAAATTCTAATCATGGAAAATAAAGTAAGAACTCAGGGATGTGTTTAAGGATGGGTGATGCAGGGCCCACACCAGTGCTGACATGTTTATGAGGGAGGACTGACTGGTTTGAACAGACTAATGCTGTAATTTCCCCTTACCGAGGCATCTTAGCAAAGGAATTGTACTTTGCAGCATGAAAGCATGAACTAAAATGTGCTGTTCCCTTGGGACCCAACACCTGTCCTGATAAAGGACCCAGACCTACCAGACCGTTGTAGTAGCAGAGTAGCATCTATCAGACTGTGCAGGACCAATCTTCACTCATAATACCAAGTAGCAGCAAGAAGCAATAGCAGTAGTAGACCGATCAGCCCTAACACCACCGTAGCCATCACCATCACCATCTTTGAACTGAGATTTTTACATTTTGTGGGGGAAGGGAGTCACAAGAAGAAATATTAGAATTCTTGTTAGTATATCTTATGGTGACAAGAATGGCCAATCAAAATAATAAAACAAGATATGAATATCATTATACCTAAATTTTATGTATCGGGACCTACTGTTTATACAATTATTTCCATATAATCTGTAATTTTTCATCTTTTTTCCTTTTGTACAGGCCAATTGGATCATTTATATTAATATTAAACAAATAATTGCATTATTATCAGGGAAGAATTTATGAAGTTCTAAATACAAGATGGGAAATGCTCATTTGCTAGAATTAACTTTTTAATGCTTCTGAGTAAAAGTAATTAGCAATTGGCAAATCTTGTAAAGAAAACTGATTTATTTTGATGAAAAAAAGTTTTTTGCTAAAAAAGGTAAGCAATAGCAAAAGCATAGAGACAAATGGGCTTTATTAGTTGACATTCTATATTTTAAAAGCCTCTCTCTGACTCTATAGGCAAATATAAATTTGTGGTTATGCCTAGGAAAGCTTAAGTACTTGATGCATAAGGCCAAGTGCTCAGATGGCCATGGTTAGTAAAAGAGCCACATTTACATTACAATTCAGAATATAAATATCTGCTCAGATAAACTTTTTCTTTTCAAAATATTAAGGGAGTACAAATGTTTTTGCTAATAGATACCTTTCATAATGCTTAAGTTGGGGCTTTCAGTGTGCCCATCACCCAAATAGTGTTCATCGTACCCGATAGGTAAGTTTCTACCTGCTCCTCTTCTTCTCTCCTCCCCCCTTCTTGATTTCCAATGACCTTTACATCTCTTTGTGCCCATGTGTGCCCACTGAGTAGCTCCCAATTATTAGAGAGTATCTGTGGTGTTTGTTTTTCCATTCCTGAGATACTTCACTTAAGAATGGTCTCCACTTCCATCCAAGTTGCTGCAAAAGACATCATTTCATTCCTTTTTATAGCTGAGCAGTGCAAACAAATCAGCAAGAAAACAACAACCCCATTAAAAAGTGGGCAAAAGACGTGAACAGAAGTTTTGCAAAAGAAGATATAGACAAATGGCCAACAAGCATATAAAGAAATGCTCAACATCATTAATCATGAGGGAAATATAAATTAAAACCACAATGAGAGATCACCTTAACCCTGTGAGAATTAACATTATTAAAAAGTCAAAAAACAATAGATGCTGGTGTGGATGCAGAGAGAAAGGAATGCTTATACACCGTTGGTGGGACTGCAAATTAGTACAGCCTCTATGGAAAACAGTATGGAGATTCCTCAAAGAAATACTAATAAATGTAGATTTACCATTTGACCCAGCAATCCCACTACTGGATATCTGCTGAAAGGAAAAGAAGTCATTTTATTAAAAAGACACCTGCAATCGAATGTTTATTGCAGCAAAATTCACAATTGCAAAGATGTGGAATCAATGTAAATGCCCATCAACTCATGAGTTGATTAAGAAAATGTGGTGTGTTTATATATATGTGTGTATACACACACACACACACACACACACACACACATACACCATAGAGTCATTGCATCCCACAGATAAACTTTTAATTAAACTTTTGTAATGTTTGACTTTTCCTTGCCAGGTGAATAAAATCTAGCCATTAACTAATCAAGCAGAGAACTTGGGAGCTGGGACAGCACGTAGAAAAACAAAAATAACTTGTCCAAAGGCTTTTCCTCTCTTAACAAGGCCAGGAAATTGTAGGGTGGGTGAATTTGGTTATGAATCACCACAAACACAGACTCAGCCCATGTAAGAAGACACAAATACATATACACACATAATCCTGAAAGACATCAGGCATTAAATGTCTAGGTTGTTGTTGTTTTTTTTTTTTTTTTTAAATATATCAGTTTAAAAATTGGCTCCACAGAAATGACAAACAGATTCTAATTAGTGGCTAGGGCCTCTATTTTATGACTCAGACTTTGTGTTCTTGTTAGAGGAGTAGAAAGAGAACAAAACATCTTAGTTTATTTAGTTTCTCTCCAAAGCTACTTATCACCTAAGATTACTATGAAGGTTGAAGTTATAAGATGGTTGAGTTCTCTCTATTTTAGGGAGTAAAGATATACTTTATCTGTTTTATATTAAATTTCCTTTCCAGAGACCAATCATTAATGCATTTCTTATTTTTTTTGGAGATTATTTTTTAAATCTACCTGGATCATTCAATGTCTTTGCTTGCTTTGGGGATGATATGGGAAAATCTATTTCAAGCAGATCATGAGATAAAGAAAATGCAGTCAGTCCGTTCAAAGTCCTTCGGTCCACTGCATTTTATTGTGTGTTATAAATTTCACATATTCAAGTTGGACTCCTCTGTCCCACCTCACTCCCACACCTATCCGAACGATAAAAATATGCTATCTTTCTCTACCCAGACTTTCAGAGAGTAACAGTTTTGAAAGTAGCTTTGAAAATCTTCCAGTATAATGAATCTAACCCATGACATCATTTAACTGCGGTGACTCACTTTTGTGTAGCGCTTCAGATATTACAATGTTTTCTTATTCAGACTTACGCAGCCCAATGAGATAGATAGAGAAGGAATTGCCACTATTTCTGTTACACAGAAATGGAGAAAATTGTGCCTCTCGGAGGCCAGGTGACGTCTAAATCCAGCTGGCTAGTAAATGCAGGGATTAGTTCATTTGCTTTGACTATACTACTTTACCTTTTCCCAACTACTTCTTGTGTGGCTTTCTACCATGTTTCCAACATATTCAACATTTAAGTTTTTCTCATTTAACGTAAGTCAGATAGTGATACACAAAATAGATGAGAGAATTTAGAGAATTCTCTAGATAGGTTGCCTTGGATATAACTATCCATTTAAATCTCTATGAAGGTTGCACATAAGCCTTTACATGAAATATTATACATATCTCACAGCTAAAACTCAAGGATCAATTAATATTCAGATCAGGAAAAATTGGTAGCCCAAGAAATTGTTCTTAGATTCTATGGTGAAAGCCTGTCAGTTTGTGTCAAGATAAAAACTCCCACCTTTACTGAGCCAGGTGCAGAGGCTCACACCTGTAATCCCAGCATTATGGGAGGCCAAGGCGGGAGGATCACTTGAGGCCAGGACTTCAAGACTAGCCTGGGAAACATAGTGAGAACCTGTCTCTATGAAAAAATTTTAAAAATTAGCCAGGCCTGGTGGAGCCCACCTGTAGTCCCAGCTACTCGAGAGGCTGGAGCAGGAGGATCGCTTAAGCCCAGGAGTTACAGTGAGCTGTGACTATGCCACTACACTTCAGCCTTGGGGACAGAGTGAAAACCTGTCTCTAAAAAGATAAATAAATAAAATAAGAAAAAAAACAAAACAAAACCCTCTTACCTTTATTGATAGCATTAGTGCCCAAGAATAATTGAAAATATGCTTGTAATTCTACAGATATTTCAGATTTTACATGTTTTTGCATTTTGTGAGCTCTGTAAAGCCTGAGCCCAGGTTTTATTTGCCTTTATATTACTGCAGATAAGCAGAGTGCATTGAGCATAACAAACATTCAGTAAATATTTGGTTTGTTGTTATGTGCTCGACAGATCCCTATGAGCCGCCACAGGTTGTGATTTAAGCGGACGGGTAGACGTGTCTCTCAACAACACTCTAAACAGACTTCACTGTTGTTCTTGATATGTACACAGACACAATGTAGACTTTAGCAGAGTCACTAATAAAGGTTATGTGTGTAATCCTATTTCTAACCATAGCAATAAAGTGAGTCTTTAACTATCAGTCATTATAACTCGATAATGAACCTCTGTGTTTTGTGTGTGTGTGAGAGAGAAACAGAGAGAGAAAGAGAGGGAGAGAGAAGCTAGTAATAGGCGTATGGACATTTCTGTATTATTCCCTAGCATGGCATGTCTTTCCTTCATTTTTTTCTACAAAACAATTCCCAGCCAAATATGTTTATTTTAATTTAAGATAAAAAAGAAAACTCATATTTTATATTTAAATATATGTAATACAGTTTACTTATTACATTATAAAACATATTTTAACATATATTTATGTATTATGTAATATATTTTAAATTATGATACAGCACATATACATGCATATATATCCATATGTATGCACGTGTGCATATATATATATATATATTTTTTTCGATTTTAAAAAAGAAATGTAAAAAGGGCCTATTTAGGGAATCTATTTATTACTATTTCCTTTTATCTCAAGTCCCATAAACATGTACAGATATTAGGGCAATGTATATAAATCCCGAAAAGACCAAGTAGTATCCCTCAGAAAACATTATATCAATTAGGGTGTTTCAGTCAAAAGCATCAGAAATCAACCATGGCTAAGCAAAAGGAGTTTTGTCATGAAGGTCTCCAATAGTATACAAAATTATAAGTAGGCTAGAGAACCAAACTCAGCACCAAAACAATGCAGGAACTAAGACCTCTGGAGTTACTTGACCTTCCTTTTAGGCTGCTGCTGCGGGAATGAATAAATGACCGTCAGCCCTTGCTGCAGTTCTGTCCACAACTCATTTCTTCCACTTCACTTCACGTTCAGAGAGAGAGAACCCAACGGGCTTAGCTTTAGCCATATGTGCACACTTTAAGTTTAGGATGGGGAAAGTACACAGCATCAACCAAATAATCTGAGATTGAGGGATGGGAGGAATCCCAAATGAAAGTGAAGAATACTCCTGGAATTGGATTCCATGCTCCTGGGTGGCCATGACCCCTCATCCCCTTTTGCTGGCCCCACATGTCTTTTGTATGCATGTGCCTTCTTCTAGAAAGCTCCCATACAACATAAGGTAACTCTTTTGCTGAACACACACTCACCACTTCCCCAAAAGAAGGTAATCTGAATTCCTATTGCTTCTTGCACTTGTTTCCAAGTTGAGGATTTCTTGTGAGACTCCATTTCTCCTCTGGTTTCATCATGATTTTATCTTAATGTACAGGAAGTTATGGATAAAGTAAGTATGGTTGAATTGTGTCCACTCAAAAATTGATATATTGAAATTCTAACCCCTAGTAATTCAGGATGTGACCTTATTTGAAGATAGGGTCTTTATAGAAGTAATCAAGTGAGGTCATTAGAGTGGGCCCAATTCAATGTGACCACTGTCCTTATAAAAGGGGGCTATTTGGACCCAGAGACACACCTAGAGGTACATCAATGTGAAGAGATAAAAGGAGAAATGGCCATCTGCAAGCCACGGAAAGAGGCTTGGAACAGATCCTTTCATCCCAGTCCTCAGAAGAAACCGACTCTTCAACACCTTGATTTTGGACTTTTAGCCTCCAGACTTGTGAAACAATAAATTTCTGTTTAAGCCACCTCGTGTGTGGTACTTTGTTATGACAACCCTAGCAAACTAATATACCGTAGAATATTCTTCACATGATAATGGAGGGGGGAGGAAAATAATTAAAATTATAAATATACGTATATAAAGAGATACACAGCTGTATGTTACAGCAAGGGAGGTGAATAAAGTAGAATACAGTCTTTGTATTCACTAAGGGATACTTTCAGGGATTCTCCAAGGAGACACTTTCCTTGGAGTTTATTAATTTCTTGCAGATTTCAGGTACAGCATTATCTTGAGAGAGAGAGACTTCGTGTTATGAATTGGGCATTGCCTATGGTGTTCACCATAGGGATGTAGACTCCTTAGGCTACAAGCTACAAGCCTATTCCTTCTTAATTTACCCAGATGGATTAGTTCTTTGGTTTGCTTCTGTCTGTACACAGTGTGTGCACCATGTGTATATATCCCCATTGAGCAGCGACTTCAAATGAAAATATTAAATATTTTATCCCAAGAGCTCCTCACCTTCAATAACCCCTTGGTAAACATGAAATCAGTTTGAACCCATGAGTCCAAGAGGAGAGCCATGTTTGCTACTTCTCTATCTTAGTTGCTATTTCTCCAATGCCAATCATCATTGTGATTAATAACATTTATTTTAAAATTGAGCTCTGATTTTGCATGGCAGTTTTTGGAAATTACGTAATTAGGCCTGCAAACATTACTGATAGTTATTTAATTAGTCATTCCCTCTCTCGGAAGACACTTGATTTTTTTCCTGGAACTTGTAAATAATGAATTGGCATCAAATATATACCTAAGGTTTTGAGCAACATGCTTGTTTAAGTAAATGAATGAATAAATAGAAGGCTACTAGGAACATACTTCGTATTTGGCAAATACGCATAGAATTCTTTTCTGCCCTTGGGTAACTAAGCACCTAATGTGACAGATTAGATTTTTTTTCTGCTTGTAATCCTCAGAGAAAAACAGTGTGTAAGGAACATACGTGAAACAAATGAAACGGTGCACTCTTCGCCACTATAATTCCACAATGACCTTCTTTCTCTCAAGCTTCTTTGCAATTGATGTCCCCACTCTCTGCGCGCGCGCGCACAGACACACACACACACACACACACACACACACACACACACACACACACACGGCTGCAAGTAGTCAAAATTGCCTTGTTTCCCAGAAACAATGCAAGATACTGTTAGTCTGAAGAAATCAATAAGAAACTGTTTAGGGGAGCTACTACATCCAAGACATTCTAGACATAGACAGTTACATACAGCCCTGTTCAAAGCAAGAGCAGCGGCATAGCAGGCGCCACGGGCTCTCCTGGATCAATAGTCCCAGTGTTCCCTATTTGGAGAAAGAGTCAACCTCATGGTTTTGCTGAAGAAACTCGACCCCAGTAGTATTTCTATACATAAAATTCTAATTCCACTATCAGCAAGAAGGGATGTAACCCTTTTACAGGTAGACATAACGTCAGTTCATGTGTACACTGTTAAAGGGGTGGATTCATGGGAAGATCCTGGAATGAAGTCAAATGATACTTGTCTGACACCATGTCTGACATAGCTGGGAGACCATAGGTAAGCTCCTCCGCTTCGCCAAGCCTCGGTTTCCTCCTAGTAAGAAAGCATTAAAACTAACAGAATGAGAAATATTTCTAGCTGTGGAATTAGACAGATCTGGGTTCTAGCCTTGGTTCTGCCACTTGCTAGCCGGATATTTTCAGACTAAGTATTTAACCTTCCTGAGCCTTAGTTTCTTCAATTTTAAAATAGGAATAAAAATAAAAGCACTTTCTTGAAAGTATCTTCCAATGAGAAAGACACTATTACTGTGAGCATTAAGCATAACAAGTCCACATACAGCACTTAGTGCAGTCCCCAGCTCAGAGTCAACAGTGTAGCGACTGCTTCCACTCCCACTCCCACCATGCTACTACCTTACTACATTACTACTACCTTAACACACTACTTTACAACATTTCTACTACTCTTACTATACTTCTACTACTACCTACTACACTACTACTATTACCTTATGGCATTAGTACTACCATGCCACCCTACTACTTACTACATTTCTCTTTCTACTGTCTTACCAAACTTCCACTGCTATTATACCTTACTACATTACTACCACCTTATTCACTACTACTACTACTACTACTACTACAGTACTACCTACGGTAACCACTATGCTACATACTATGTGTATTAGTTTCTAGGGCTGCCGTAAAAAAAATTACCATAAACTGGATGCCTTAAACAACAGAAATTTATTTTCTCACAGTTCTAGAGGCTGGAAGTTCAAGATCAAGTTTTCAGCAAGTTTGATTTTTTTCTCCCCTCTCCTTGGCTTGCAGGTGGCTGCCTTCTTACTTTGTCCTCACATGAGGTATTCGTCAGCCAATAAAATGAGCATATATATATATATGTATAGAAAGAGATTTATTTTAAGAAATTGGCTTCTGCGATTGTGGAGGCTTGGCAAATTCAAAATCTGACAATGAAGGACAGCAGGCTGGAGACACCAGAGAGTGGCAGTTCAAATCCAAAGGCAGTCTGCTGGAGAACCAAGAACGGCCAGTGCTGCCTATAAAACCCAAAGGCAGTTGGCTGGCAGCATCCCTTCCTGCTTGGGGGAGGTCAGCCTTTCTTTCTATTCTTGCCTTCAACTGATGACATGAGCCCACCACCCACATTACAAATGCATTCTGCTTTACTTAAGATTCACCTATTTAAATGTAAATCACCTCTAAAAACACCCAAACAGAAACACCCAGAATAACGTTTGCCCAAATGTCTGTGCGTAGCTCAGTCAAATTGACACATAAAATTAACCATCACACATGGTGTTTCCTCTGTTCCCATGCATCCTGGTGTCTCTCTGTGTTCAAACTTTCTCTTTTGATAAGGACACCAGTCAGATTGGATTGGAGTCCACACTAGTGGCCTCATTTTAACTTAATCCCCTTTTAAAGGTCTTGTCTCCAAATACAGTCACATTCTGAGGTACTGGGTATTAGAGCTTCAATATATGAATTTCGGGAGTATATTGCGATTTCTACTACACTTTACTACCACTACAATCCTTCTTCTACTACCACTGCACTACTACTACTACTCTTACTACTACTACTACTCATCCCCTTTCTGTTACTAATCCTTCCATAAAGTTCCTTCCAATTTCGATTTCCCATGTTTCTGTAACATATACTGTATACAGATGGCACCAGGAAGCTCAGAGTTTCTACCAAGATTGGTGCAAGTTCAGCCAGAGTCAGTTCCTGGAATACAGTTTAGATAGTGATTGAAGAATATTTCAGGATACAGCAATTTTGGTCAAGGAGGAAATGCCACACTACTAAGAAGCCAAGAGGATGGACAAACCAAGATGGCCCACCCAAGAGGAGTGTCAATCTGTCAGTAGCTACCAGCAGGAGAATGATCCTGTTCATGGAGCCAAACCATTAAGTGACTCAGATTCCGCAACAGTTTTTGTTACATGTTATGGGGTTTACCACTTGAATGGCTGGTCTGGTTTTCCTCAACAGTGAAGACCTAAAGGAATGTTTACCTTTTATTCCTCTTCCAAGTATTAATTATATACTTTACTTATCAACTTTATAGTAATCCCTAGAAAATAATTGGGAAATATTGCCAAGGAAGAACTAAATGGTGAATCAGAGTGGACGATACTCTGAATACACATATGCATTCATACCTCATTAGACATTAATAGGCCAGCATATAATGGATTTTCTCAGTTTTATCTTATATTCCATGTGAATTAAATTGTACAGGGACAATAAGATTCCCAAAGATGAAGGCTGAATCATTCCTAAATGTTCGTGCCTCCTTCAGTGTCTCTTACATCATCTTTTTTCAGGAAATATTTGCTGAGTTTAGCAGAGAGAAGAATCCCCCAATGTTGATGGTGCTAGCTCCACGGCTGCTCCATCTCTCATTCAAAAATACATCCCAAGTTCAGCTACTGTGCTAGCTATCGAATAAAGAAAAGTCACCGTGTGCACTTGCCTGAAGATTGGGAGCCTGTAGCCTAAGCAGTTCAAGTCAACTCAACAGCCATTTATTCAGCCTGTGCCATGGGTAAGGCACTCAGAGCTCCTCAACCATTAAGGCAGACAGCGTGTGTACATGAATATCCATAATTCAAGGCAATTTTCTCTATTAATAAAGATATAAATAATGTATTGGAGATGCAGAACACAGCTAGGGCAAGGCAGGAGACTGAAATGGGAGCCAGATTGTGGAGCAGTTTGAAGGCTGAGCACCACCCTCATCCCCACTGATAAACCCTTCTGTCAGCACTCTTAAAGGTTGAAAAACTATGGAAACACAAAGTCTGAACAGCCCTATTAGCCTAATGGACACAGAATGGAGCAGTGTGACAGTACTGATGCCGGTTCCAGGAACAACACAGTGTCAGTGATAAAATGCCCAACCTTGTCCTCACCAGAATAGTTGGTTATGAGCAGTTATGCACCAATCGCTTTGTATTTCGACCAATAGCACTGAAGCAAGCCAGATTTAAAATTCTTTAATGCCATATGCAACAAGATAAAAATTATTAGAGTGAAAACAGTTACATAATACCGCCAAGGCCACCATTTTGTGAGTACAAGGCCCATTCACGCCTCCCTTTCTATCTCTAGTACTGACATGGAAGGAGGAGGGAAAGAAGGGAACCGAAGAGAGGTAAAGGTAACTCACAAAGAGCTGTGAGAGAGGGAGGAGTGAGGAGGGTCAGTAAAAGTCTTACAGGCTGGGGGCAGAGGGAGAAGGATTAGGAAGAAGGTGGCTGGGAATGGGGTAGAGGAGAGTTAGTTGTGAGTAAGAAAGTGTGAAAGAATTGGGGAAATGAGCGAAAAAGATACGGTTATGATTTGGATCCCTGTTAATGTCCTTTGAGGGATACAAGTGAAGAACAGAGTTCCTTTTTAATTTAGGGGAAGAGATGAGATTGGCTACTAAACTGTGCTTCTCGAATGCCACACTGTTCAGAGACTGAAACCTTTGGGACCCCAATTTCTCAGGGTTACGATGGAACCTAAACTATTTTGGTTGGAGTGAAATGCAATACATTTAAGCCAGACATTTCCCAACTATGAAATTAAATTCTGATTTAACCCAGAAAACTATTTTCTTAACCTAGTGATACAATTTCAAGACAATGGATATGGTAATGAAACATTTTAGGGATTTTAATTAGGACAGGAGTTTTTGTCGTTGTTGTCTAACTGTGTATTATTTTTCCCAGAAGCACACTACTTGAAGTATCTAGGTCAGAAATTAAAACCTCTCAGTACCAACTGAATCGTAAATGCCAGCAGTTAATGAAAGCTTGGTTTCTTTACAATCTATGGAATACATTAGCCAGTTAATGTCGATCTTTTAGAGCGCCATGTTTTTAATTTATAATAAAAGGATACGTGTATGTGTGTATATTCATGCCACGTAAGTGACTTACGCTGTCATATATATCAAATTAACTTAAGCATGTAATAACCACAATGTCACTAAAAAAATCAGGCTTGCAACTTGTTTACTGTTAATATCTGACATCAAAATGTCTTGGAGTCTCAAAGCTGTAGCACAAATAATTTAAGCACACACACACACACACACACACACACACACACGTGCATGTACAAATACTGCTTAGTGCTCCTGAAAATCTATGCCTTCTCGCCAAGTATCAAACATAAAATTAAAATTTCTCCCAAAGAAGGCTAAAAAATTAAACACAAGTTATAATATTCAAAAGTACTGAAAATTTGTATCCATACCTAAGATAACT
This sequence comes from Indri indri, assembly GCA_004363605.1. NCBI lineage: Eukaryota > Metazoa > Chordata > Mammalia > Primates > Indriidae > Indri > Indri indri. The sequence goes on from RJWJ010003644.1 coordinate 36,963, forward strand.
CTAAAACAAGCAACTGGTTAAGTGGAAGAATCACACAATCTGTAGTAGGTAAATACAAGTCCAGAGCCTTTGACATCCATAAGATCAGTGTGGAAAAGGAATCCAAAGCAAAGGGAGAATGGCTCTTAAAGAAATACCTGTGCTGTAAACCACTTACCATCATGGCTTGTAATATATCATTATTTAATGGCCATTAACATGACAACTAGCTAGAATTGCCCACTCAGAAAGTAAGTGCCTTTTAGATCTGCATGAATGATAACTTACGGATACACATATATGCTAAACACAAAACTGTGGTGGGAAGATCTTTGCAGGTTTGCTTAAAGGAAGAATTTCATCCTTCAATTGAATAAAAGCTAAACATAGTTCTAAACACGAGTTCTCCTATTTTCCAAGGGTTGTAAAATGGGTCACAGCTCTCTTCTTTTGATAAAGACCAGCGGAAGGGAATGAGGCTGGGCAGCAGTCCCCATCACAGTTCCTAATTTCAAGTCTATTTAAGTCCCAAGCAACCTCCCAAGGAAAGAGAAGGTAGGGACAGAATGAAAAATAATGGGTCCAGAATCAATCTAGGGCGAAGGCTGATCCTGACAATCCACAATATGTTATCTGGTCCACTTGTGTTTTTAAATGGAGAAAACTTACATTTAAAATAAATCCAGATATCCAGCTTCTGGGGGAACAATTAGAAGATCCAGAATCTCTTGAGTTCCTAAGCTCACCTCAACTAGACCTGAATAGCTCTTGCTACCTTTAGATAAAGCAGGTGCTCTCTAGTTCACCACGATCTTCACCTCTCCGTATTGTCTTTCACCTGGTCCCCTCTACTCATGTGTGTTGCCTGCCTGACCCTATTGGTGTGCAAGTTTACCATTCGAGCATTAATATGTCTCATAAAAGCCCCTAACAAAATTATCTGAAATTTCGTGCATTTAAAAAAGCTTCCATAAGTTCCAGAGCTTTCCTGAAGTTTCTGGTCTACTCTGGGGTGAGTTACAAGACATGGAATCTTGTCTTACTCATATTTTCCTCTCATAGTCCACACAGTGCCTATCACATAAAAGGCACTCAGTAAATGCTGATTGTTAAAAACTAAGGGTAGAATGCACCATAATAACCCTCACAGAGCTAATCTGATTTGGACATCTTTGGTTTACTCAGATCCAAATGTGTGATTCAGGATTGTTGTTAAATTGTAATGGTCCTAGAATGTAAGGGACTACAGGGGTTATGTTGTTATGAAGGTCAGAAGTCAGACCACTTTTCTGGGTGCAAGGTGGTACCCAGTGAAAAAAGGACTTGCCTAGGCTTAGGAGTCCTGGATGTATTGATTCCATAAACACATGTTTATTCATTGCTTACTACGTGTTAAGTGCTAAGTTTACAAACATGAATACAAGGTCCTGTAAGGAGTTTAGAATTCAAATAAATAGCTTTAGTGAAAGCCATGTGAACCTGTGCATGTCATTTTACCTTTCCAAACTCTGTTTTCTCACCAGAAAAAAAAAAAAATGGTAGGCATGTCTGTTTCTTGGGGCCTATTTTCAATATAGTAAGAAACAATGGAATAGTGGGATTGCACACTTTGTGAACTGTAGAATACAGGTAACAATATAGTAGAACTGGATTCTTCCTGCCTTTGTTTCTTAGGATGTTAATATAATAAATTGCAGTCAAAAATAAGCATGAGACACACCATATTCCAAAAGTAAAGTATTGCAAAGAAAACATTACAAAGTTTTACAAATAAATGACCCCTGAGCCCCTGTTGCATGCCAGTCTGGCTCTTCAGGACGACAAATGATACAAAAAGGAGAGAGGTGCTGACACGCTGTAAGTCTCCATCCCCTACCTGTCCATCTCCCCCATCTCTTTCTCACCTCAAGCCTAGAAAGGGGAGCATAATTCAAAATGTTTCCTGGTGTTGGGAGTAACAGAGGGCTGTTGCCTGACTCACTAGAGGCATGTAAAGCAGAGAAATCTAGAAGGGCCTGACTCAGCATGTTGGTGGTAGATCCAAGAGGGAGCTACCGTGTTGGGATTGCACCACCCACTCCACATTTGCCTGCACAAGAGATACGTGATGTTTCCTGGTGACCAGAGTGAGCCACTCAAGAAAGAGAATGGCCTCTGTTATTCCTGTGTCCTGTTGAGTTGGGCCACACAGAGGTGTGAGGTGGCCTCAGCAGAAAGAGGTTGGATACACTGGATGCATAGCCCAGACAGCCGAGGCCTGAGCAAGGAGTTGCTCGTGAAGACTGACTTACAGACACATCCATGGAGGGAAAATGCACTGCAGGAGGGAGGAGGTGGGCCAGGGAAGAGCCCCTGAAACTGCCACATGGGAGACGAGTCTATTTCTGTCCCTGCAGCCAGGACGTCCAAGGGAGACCATCCTTAACCATCTGCCAGGTCAGAGAGCCAAAGCCACCTCTCCAAGTGACAATGGTCATATTCCTTTATCTCTCCTGTCTCCTGACTCTGCATTTAACCCTAGGAGAGAGGTGAGCAGGAAGCGAGGAGGAGGAAGAAGAGACAAACTCACCTCCTCTCCTAGTGCATGCCTCAGAGTGAAACAGGACATACACAGCTAGGCAGGGGAGATTTGATATTAAGTTATATTTGGAGTTCTGACCTCACATGGAACTGGACAGTGTCAAGGCTGAACTAGGACTGTGTCTGTGACTTAAAATGACTGTAGTACTGTCCTTTACCTTACTGAACATAAAGGACAAGGGACTGTCCCAGATCTTCACCCAGGGTCACGTGAAGATTATCTCCCCCACCCCAACTAATATTAAGGGAGGGTAGGAAACATAAGGAAGTTGAATGTGATCAAAATCCACACATTGTGTATCGTATACAGACACCATATAAACAAGAATAATTCTGGTATGAAGCAGTGTTATTTTCTTTTCCTGAAAAATAGCTTTTAATGGTGAACTATTGCCAAAGTTGCCATAGTTGGCTTTTCAACTTCCTTAATTTTTTTTTTTTTTTTTTTTTTTTGAGACAGAGTCTCACTCTTTTGCCCGGGCTAGAGTGCCATGGCGTCAGCCTAGCTCACAGCAACCTCAAACTCCTGGGCTCAAGCGATCCTTCTGCCTCAGCCTCCCGAGTAGCTGGGACTACAGGCATGTGCCACCATGCCCGGCTAATTTTTTCTATATATTTTCAGTTGTCCGATTAATTTCTTTCTATTTTTAGTAGAGACGGGGTCTCGCTCTTGCTCAGGCTGGTTTCGAACTCCTGAGCTCAAACAATCCGCCCGCCTCGGCCTCCCAGAGTGCTAGGATTACAGGCGTGAGCCACCGCGCCCAGCGTCAACTTCCTTAATTTTAAGGCAAAATGGGAGTAAAGCCTATTGATACAATGTTAATGGTTATGGGCTGTGGTGCCAATCCCAAGGTTGAAGGTCAACTGAAGAGCTTTGACAACATTTTTAATAGGGGGTTTTGTAACTCCCTAGTAATGACGATTTGGTGACACTCCTTGAAATTTTAGGGCTTCCTTGAAATTTTAGGGCTTCCTTCGAATTTTGGAAACAGGAACAGTCACCCTGTCATGCCTCATGCCTCAATGCTCAAGTTTGTGCAATCTGTCAGCCAAGAGGAGTCCTTAGAAGCACCAACTGGCCCCACTTGGCAATGAAATTGCGTGTATATGGAATAACCATGCTGCGCACCTGTGCCTCTCTGCCACCCTAATAAAACCTCCAAAATGGTGTCCCCATTTTCCCCACACTTCCTGCCCAGCTTCCTAGAAAATTTAAATTTTGTATGAGGGAATTTTTAAAAAATTAATTTTAAAGTGCTCTTTAAAAAAAAAAAAAAGTTCTGTGATCGAAATAAGAATTACCCTCAAGATTCTGCCACTTGGATTATTCCTAATAAATGTCTAATTTGCCCATTAAGTCATCCTGTGGCTATCACAGCAGCTGAAATTGAAATCTGTCAAAGAAATTAAATTTACGCCTTTACTTCAGCCTTGACAAAATACAGCCCAAGGGAATCCTGGGTGTAGGTTGTATATAGAAAGCAGGCACCTTTTTTTTTTTTTTTTTTTTTTTTCATTTTCACTCAGCATTATAAGGGTGGAAAAGAGGAAAGAAATGTCCTTCTCTCCAAAGCTGCTTCCACGTTTACAACTCTGATTCTTTGGTTCCCCCCTTCCTAGTCCCACTCTCCCACATTGTACCTAGGGCAGTTTAAAGGTTGATGCAGCACCTTTCTAAGCTTCTGCTGTGTGACCTTGAAGCCATAAAGCTTACCTTTGAGACAGTTATTCCTGCTTTCTTCTCCTTAGCCAACTGTCAGGGACCGAGACGTATAAAAAACAAACACTTTAGTGTCATGAAGCTCACTGCTAATTAAACTCAACCAGAGTATTTGCTGAGCGTTTGATGTCTATCCCGTATTGTGCATTTTCCTAAGATCTTCTTATCCCTAACTGAATTACACCAAAAGACGGCAGATTGTCTGAGCCTCAGGGGGGATTTTTCTCTAGTTTGCGATTTTGTTGTTATCCTTATAGCATTACTCTTGATCATTTGTTGAAGAAAGTACCTTGAAAAGAAGACAGAATTTACAATGGAAGGTTTTAGTTTTGAGAAAGCTGATATTTAATTAACACTTACTAAATGAGATTAAGTAAATATATACACATAAATATGCTACTCATTTCATCATAAAGGCACATTGCATTTAACCCTAGAGGTACATCAACAGGCTTAGAAGAGACTCGGACTTCAAAATGAAACTAGTATTTTATCAATATATTTGAGCAGCTATTCATATGATTTCACACGCTGAAAAGAAATGTAAAGCATGGGCCATGCTCTCAGAGACTGTACAATTTAGTTGAATAGGTCTGAATCTTTTGGATTTTATAGCTTTCCCGGGAAGGACAAATGGGAGGACACACAAAATAGAGATGTCAACTTTTTCTTTTGTTTAGTTAAACAATAAAAAAGATTAACATTTGCAAAGTGTACTCTATGTCCCAGACATGGTTCTAAGTGCTTTATTTATTTCATTTAGAACTTACAGCAACCCTCTGACATTTTATATATCTCTCTATATATCTGTATGTACAAACACACACACACACACACACACACACACACACACACACACACACACACATAACCTGGTATCACTCCTGTATTATCCCTATTCTTCAGGTAAGAAAACTGAGGTCCACAGATGTCAATGGTGCCAGCAGCATCGGGGTACTTGAACACAAGCAGTCTGATCCCCAAAACCTTCAACCACTATATTATCTCCATTAATTAATTCTATTATTTCATGAAAAAGGGATTTATCTTAATACTAAAGGATTAATGAAGTATTAACTGCACAATAAAAATCTGTTAGATGTAATGCATTCAGCTTTATAATAAAAGCTACATTGTTCTTATTTTTGTCATTTCACGTGGATCTATAATTAAGAGCCATGGAAATACTTTGAAGGGATAAGAACTATAATAATAAAGTAAAACTAAAATATGAGCCAAAATTTTGAAAATTTTGATCCAGATGAGAAACGCAAATCAAGAACACTACAGAGGGAGAGCCCCATTGTATGTTGAAAGGTCGAATGGCAGAAAGGAGTAGGGAGAGAATTCCGGACAGGTAAAGGACATAGGCAAAAGCTTAAGGATGGAAATAACAGATGTGTGTGAATGGTGAATACACCAGTGTGCCTTAACCAGAATTTCTTTTTGAGACAGAGTCTCACTCTGTCACCCAGGCTCATCCTAGCTCACTGCAACCTCAAACTCCTGGGCTCAAGCAATACTTCTGCCTCAGTCTCCCAAGCAGCTGGGACTACAGGCACATGCCACCGTGCACGGCTAATTTTTCCATTTTTAGTAGAAACAGGGGCTCAGTCTTGCAAGCGATCCTCCTGCCTTGGCCTCCCAGAGTGCTAGGATTATAGGAGTGAGCCACCATGCCCAGGCTAATCAGAAATTTGACCTAGGAGAGATGGTACAAATTGCAGATCCATGGACTCTACAAAACTTACAATTACTTTTGTTTCATGGTATTTTTTAACCTATTTTTTAAAAATACAACATACTTTCAGAAAAATGCACAAATTGTGTATGTTTAGCTTAATGAATTTTCACAAATTTTGAACACACTCTTGTAACCTCTCACAGATTAGAAAACAGTACCCCTGCTAGCACCCCATAAGTCCCCTGATGCCATCTTCTCGTGAGTAATTCTCCAAAGTAATCACCATCCTGACTTCTATCACCATGAGTTCCATGGATTAGTTTTGTCTGTTTTGAACTTTATATAAATAGAATTGTGTAGTGTATATTATTTTTTGTCACCTTTTTGTATTTGTAGGATTCGTCCGTGGTGTTTCATGTAGCAATCATGCATTCCTTCTCACTGCTGTATAGTATTCCATCATATGAACTTACCACATTGTGTTTATATATTCTATTGCTGATGGACATTTGTGTTGTTTCCAGTTTGAGGTTATTCAAAATGAAGCTTCTCTGAACATTCTTGTACATGTCTTTTGATTCACATATATGTACGTTTCTGAGGGAAATGGAATTGCTGGATCATAGCATGGGTGTATGCATAGCTTTAGTGGACACTACCAGTTTTCCAAGTTGGTCGTACTATTTGCATTCCCACTAACACATTGCATTTTTAATGTACATCCCCCTAATGATTATTAAGGTGACCATTTTTTTTCAGATATTTCCTGGCCATTCAGATATCTTCTTTTATCAAGTTCAAGTGTTTAGCTTATTTTTCTGGTGGGTTATTTGTCTTTTTCTTACTTATATGTGGAAGCTTTTTTATATGCTATACATGAATCATTTGTGAAATATATATTTTACATAGGCAACCCTTTTCACTCTCTTATTGATGTCTTTTAATGGACAAAAGGTCCTAATTTTAACTTATGGCTGGTATTTATTCATTTTGTTTAAGACATCTTTGCCTCCTCTAGGGCCATGAAGATATTCTTCTATGTTCTCTTCCTTGCATGCTATCGTTTTACTTTTCATATCATATCTACAATCCATTTAGAACTGGTTTCTGCATATTGTGTTAGGTAGAGATCAAAACTTATCTTTTTTATATACTGATATCTAATTCTCCCAGAAACATTTATTTAAAAGATTATCCTTTACCCACTGTACTACAATGTCACCTTTGTCTTCAATCAAGTGAACAGTATAATATGTGGATTTTATTTTGAGACTCTTTGTACTATTTGACTATCTTTGCAACCATGTACTTGACATCTGGTAGTGTGTAAATCTTCCAATTTTATTCTTTTTCTTCAAGATTGTCTAAGTTATTCTTGACTCTCTGTATTTTCAGATAAATTTTAAAATGGACTCATCAATTTTCACATATACAAAAAAATAGAATTATCTACAGATAAATTTATGGAGCATTTTACCTTTATAAGACAGAGTCTTCTATAAACATGATATATCTCTCTATTTATTTAGGCCCACTTTAATTTCTTTTAATATTGCACAACAGGCTTCTAAAATTTTGAATCATTATTTGAAAATCTGAAGATTTCATGTACAAATAACAATTTTCAGAGTCTCTTGAAAATAAAACTACCTGGCAGAATTAGTCTAATACTCCTATGTGGCAACAGTAGGCAGGAGCTGCCCACTATAACTGGGGCATGAGTTCATTAATTCATCACAGTTCTCACCACAAACACAATATATATGAATCTGGGTTAACATCTCTGACTTTACTCATTTATTCACCTGATGGGCCACTATCTGTTGCTACAAAAAGAAAAATAGTGAGAAATATGAGAAATAATGTTTATTTATTCATTCTGCAAATATTTATTAAATGCTAACTACATGTCAAACTCTATGCTACCTGCTGAAATATGCTGATGAACAAAAGTATCCAGTTGTTTTTATATGTTTTAACTGAAAGGACTATAATATAATCATTTTAATCAGAATTATAGCAACATTGAAAATTTTTAATAAAAAAAATTTTGTGTAGCACACTTCATTCAGCCAATTTAAGGGGGTGAGGGTAACAGAAGAGTGAGCACAAAGGATGAGGAAATGGAGGAAAAAACTCAAAGGGACACAGAGAAAGAGGTTGCAGCTGTTCTGGCATATTAACAGAAAAGTTCTCAAATGCGCTAAGACATCAGACTGCCCTTGGCCTGACATCGTCTTCTGGGTCAGAATGACAGACACGAAATGCCATAATGAACAACGTGGGCAGTTTTTGCTCCTAGGAGGCTTCCACTCTAGTGGTAGCAAACTTAGGTCAAAATCAGACAAAGAATTTCCTTGAATTTCAAGCTTAGGAATTTTGACCTTATCTTCTGGCTAATGGGCAATCAGTGAAGTTTTACTACCTGTTACTCTAGGTTTCTTAGCATACTCACAGAAGGCTATTTCTTCACTGGATCCCAGGTTTGAAATAAATCAAGCATGACCTTCAGGTCAGTAATGGGGCTTCTGTGAGTAGGGGGAGAACAAAAGAGGGAAAAAAAATTCCCCCATCCAGTCCAGGGTAAGGTGTATTTATTTCTTTTCCCAAGAACTCAAAGCATCTTTTCAGCCACTCAGCTGTTTGGTTTCCTAGTCCAATCATTAACATACCAAGATGTGTGTGTGTGTGTGTGTGTGTGTGTGAGAGAGAGAGAGAGAGAGAGAGGGAGGGAGAGAGAGAGATTGGGCAAGGGAAGGAGAGATGAGAGGAAAGTACAGTCCAGTTGATACTAATGCATCACTAAATTTTTCCCCCATGTAAAGATTTTGTAGCCCTCTCCTTCTTGTATCTTATGTCATGTCTTGGCATCCAATCAGCCCTGCCAGAGGCAGGCCCATTAACTTTTTCAGGCCTCTAGGGTACCATTCATACCATTCAGTGCATTTCTGCTACTGCACTAAGTGTACCACATAAGGATGCTATTTAGTTCAATACACTCATGATACATAAAACAATTCCCTGAAGGCCTGAAAGAGTTAACCTGCATCCCTCGCTGAACATTTGGCTTAGTGAAAGAGATTGACTGAGAAACTGGGGACAACAGAGCCCAATATCTCATTAACTGGCACAGAATTCCAGTGACCTAAGCAGAAACAAACAATATCATATTAATATTTAGTACACAATGGAAAAACTGAGAACCCCAAAAAGGTTTTGCCCACAGACACACAATGAGCTGGTCTCACAGCCAAGACTGTTTCCAGGCCTCCAAATGTTCTGCCTGGAGCTCTGCCTATGTTTCCTCCAAACCCAAACTCATACAGGGGAGGGGTGGATAGAACTGTATGAAGGGGCAAAGGTTAACACAAGGGTCCTTGTGGGCTTTTCCAGGTATAAAATTCTATGTTGCTTTTTTTTTCATATCTTTGAAGCGCAAACGTTGGACTGTTCTACTGTAATCCTGCTTGTGATGAAAGAAATGGAATTTTAAGTGGAATCTATAAAACCATCCCTTCCCAATTTCCTTCCTGGACAGTGGTACAGTCACCTCTGACCACACCAGCCGTCTTTCTGTATCTTACCTCAGTTCCCATCAGCAGGTTTGCAGCTGTCTAGAGTTTATCTTCATCTCTTTCTAGCAAACAAGGCCTCTTGAGAAAAGAGAGAAGATGGGGCCAGGACACACACTCTCTTACTGACTCCACAGAAAGCACCGCAGAACCAGGGTAAGTCTGCCTTGCGGCTGTCAGGAGGCTGCACAACTAATTTGCACACCGGTGCTGCAGTCGGATTCATTATGAGACAAAAGCCTCAAGTTTAAATCACTCTGTGGCTGGAGAAGGGGCTGGGAATAAAGAGGGTGAGGAAATTTCCATGACTTTGCAATAAGACTGTGACCAAACCCCTTCATGCTGAAGTTCAAAATAATGAGCTTTGGAGAAGGAAGTGAACTTATCTCTCATCTTATCACCAAGGAAACTGAGGGGGACGGGAGGTGAAATATCCCAGGCCACACAACGCATTAGTGGCACAGTTGGTGGATAAGGGTATTTTGAGTCATAAGAAACAGAAAGCAAGAAGCTCATAGATAATGAGGATTTAGTCAAAGCCGTTAGATAATAAGGATTTATTTTAAGGATGCACAGGGGTGAAGAACGTCAGTGGTAACACAGCTAAACTTCACCAAGCACTGAAACGCTGCAGGCATATGGGGTCGTTCTGGTAAATTTACACTCAATCTGCTCCTTTTGGTCTGGCAGATACTCCTCAGATGTAGGTATCTGCCTGCCTGCTCTAGTTCTTTGCTCTTCTGCACATTAACTACTTTCTGCCTTGCTTTTGCTCATCACTCTCATTTATACGAACTCACATCTCTCTACTTTTCTTCTCTCTGCTTCTTAATTTCTGCCTGCCGGAGCTGCTGCTTCCTGTGGAGGCTTTCTGACTTATGTTCTGTGTGTCTTCTGCCTCCTGCCCATCTAGCAAGAGTTGACTCCCCTTCAATAGACTTACATCCAAGTTCCTGGAGAGAGGATCTGATGAGTTCACTTAGTAACTCTGCCGTAGCACAGAGCTCTCCCACCACACCCTAGGGTTATTACAGATGACAGCCTTACTCATGGAAGTGTCCACCCCTGGTTTAGTCCGATAGGATAAAGAGATAAACTTGAGTGGTCATCTCTCCTCAAAATAGGGCTCTGAGCATGGAAGCTATTTGTAACATAATAGATTCCTCCCCAGATTAGTACTTTGGACTAGATATGTCTTCTCAGTTCTAATGTGATACACAGCAGTGAGTAAGAAAATATTTCTGGAACCAGAATGCCTGGGCTTTAATCCCATGAACATTATTTTCTAGTAAGTTATGCATTAGTCAAGTTATGCGATGAATGATTCCTTGTCTATAACACAGAGATTATAATATTACCTGTCTGAGAGGGTTATGGGAAGACTGGAGCAATTTACATGAAGTGTTAGAAGAGTATCTGACATGTAAGTGCTCAGTAAATGTTAAATATTATTATCATATCATTTTTTCCACAGTACCTGTGATGGTTTTAAAATATGTCTGTAAATTCTTAGACACTTTTCTCACAAATGATGGAGTCTAATTCTCCTCCTTGAATATGGTCCATATTAATGACTTGCTTCTAATGAACAGAATGCAACAAAAGTGAAGCTGCATGACTAGGAAGAAAGGCTAGGTCAGAGAAGGTGATATAGCTTCTGCCTTGTTGGGATTATTGCCCTTGGAACCCAGACACCATGTTGTGAAGAAGCCGTGGAGAGGTCACATGTAGGTGTTCTGGCCAACGGGCCCAGCTAAGGCCTCAGCCAACAACCAGCATCAACTGCCAGCTGTCAGTGAATGAGCCTGCAGATAACCCCAGCACTAGTCTTCAAGTCTTCTGCCTAAAGTCCCAGACATCATGGTGCAGAGTAAGGGATCCACTCGTAGCTTTGCTTGAGTTCCTGATCTACAGAATCTATGAGCATCATTAGTGGTTGATTTACAGCATTGAGTTCGGGGGTAGTTTCGGCAGCCAAAGCCTTTATTTATTCATCTCTGTGAGAGTGCTGTTTATGGGGACCTTACCAGAATTCAGGAAGCATTGTGTTATCTCTAAAGCTTGGCTTCTGCACTGCAGTGTTTCTCAACCAGAGAGCGGATTATAATGCTTAGGAATTTTTTAAAAATGCATAGCCCCCAGACATGCTGTCCCAGTACCAGTTATATGGGACTTAGACCAGTGTAATTTGAAAATGTTCCTCATTTAACTTCAACAAATCTCCAGAATGGGAGACCACTTACATACCTAGTCCTTACCCTGAGCTTGGAGGGCAATAGCTGAAGACTTTCATTCATATTCATTAAGGGCTTATAGGAATCTATAAATGCCTAGCTCTTTTGCCCAGTGCCCTGCTGGGAAGACCACACTTCCAGTCTGTAAATGAATTAGAAGTACATTTGGTATTTCTGGTATGGAAGCATCTCCTGATGGAATTCAGCTCAGGAATGGAAGATACCCAACCATGACCTTTAAGAGTGAATTCCCAATATATTAACAACAATCAACTCAATTCTTCCCTTCAAAATCTGGAGAGCTAGGAAAAAGACAAGAATGTTCACTTCTCTTCTGCATTGTACTGTATGGTCTAGCCAGGACAATTAGGCAAGAAAAAGAAATAAAAAGCATCCAGATTGGAAAGGAAGAAGTAAAACTATCTCTATCTGCAGAAGACATGATCTTGTATACAAAATCTAGAGAGTTTAGCAGTGTACCCCCCTGGGCCCCAAAAACCAAAACCAAAAAAAAAAAAATTCTCTCTACCTTCTTCTCATACTCTCTAGTTCGGCAAATCTTAAACTTTAGTGTGCAAAAGACAGTCGTTAAACACAAATTCCTAAGCCCAACTCCCAGAGATTCTGATATACTAGCCTAGAAAATGTCATTTTAAGCAGGACTTCAGAAAAGGCTGATGTAGGTGAATTTCAGACCAGACTTTGTAAAGACACAAAACTAAATCTTTCGAAAGTTGTTTAGCACAATGAGTGTAGTGCCTAGAATTCTATTGCCTGGGTTCAATTCTTGGCTCTTCTTAGCTGTGTGGCCTTGAGCACAGCACTTAATTTCACTGTGCCTCAATTTCCCCAACTGAGGCATGGAATGGGGTTAATGAGAGCACCTACCTCAGAAGTTTGATGTAAGCATTAAATGCATTAATGTGTATGAAGCAGTTAGACTAATAATTGTACTTATTATCATTTATTTGCTGTAGGGAAACTACATGGCTGTTCCTGGAAGCTAGATCTTAACCTGTAGACACCACAGCAAAACACACTGACACCAACAAGTGTAGGAAAAAGTGCATTAGCTACAGTTCTCTATCTACACTCTTCTCACTTCCCCTGCTCCCTCAGGAAAGCTGTGACAAACAGACATGCTTTGTTAGAAATTAAATGAAGGCGTGGGCCCGCCCATCCCTCCACAGTTCAAGTCCTTCTCTGTCTTAAAGGGCCATTGCTAATCTCCAGTTTGATCATGTTTGGCACACCAGAGTTTGCTTTTTCCTTTCCCATTATTTTGACATGTGCCATCAGTGAATTTGGGTTTCCATGCTTTGCTTTGCTTTGTTTCACCAAGAGTTCGTTTCACCAAGAGTTCATTTCCAAATGCAAACAGGAGGGCTAATGTTTCTAAAACTTCATGACTCACAAAATGCACTACTCCCTCCCCCTCACATCCACCACTCACTAGCATGACAGCAAATCTCTAAGAGATTGCCTTGCACCTAGGGAGGCAGCGCCCAGTGCTCGCATAAATAATTTATACTGATCAACACTTGCTCGTATTAATGGAAATGATAATGTACAGAAAGCATTTGACTGTGTTTCTAAGTCTATTCACCAGAGGAACATTACTGGTATTCCTGCATATGCAGGGAACTAACCTGATGGTTGCTAGTTCAAAAATCAGAGGTAGAATCCTTGCTTTTAAAATTTCCTCATAGTCAGCTAAGGACAGTTTTATTACCATGCAAGGTCTATTACATACTAGGTACTGTTAATACTTCAGCGACAAGGGGGCAGAAATAGCTCTTGTTGTATGGTGCTGTTGTAATTTTTATATCAGCCAACAACTGTGGATTCCTAAAATAGCAAAAACCTGGAAAAAAAAAAAAATGAAGCAGTTCAGAGAGAAGGAATCAGAGTAGGCTGGTGATTCATGCATCCTCAGGAAGAGGGCTGGACATGACCTTTTAAACACCTTTCAACCTTGTTTTTTGTTTTTCTACAATTCTATTCGAACACTAATTTATAATCAAATATTAGTTGCAACTCAGAAACAAGCAAAATGTTTTCATGGCCCCTGGCCCCATAATTCCCCAATGTTTTGGTTTTAAACTTGCCTTTAGAAAACTGACCAAACACTTACAACAGTTAAGCCGAAGCCACTTTATTCATGTAATTCTTTAAAGCCCACAATAGTTACAGAGTGGATTTGGGTAGCATTGAAGAAAAACTCGAAACCAAATATAGCTCTGGAGTTGAAGTCAGTATTGCACCTAGAGTGTAAGGCAACACTACTAGTTCCTTGGAGGCACATGAAAGATACATCCTTGACCTTCAGTGACCTATTCTTGATCTCCTGTAAACATGAAAGGCAGGCAGCTGGGTATTTGTGTGCTAAACTCCACCCCCTCAGCGACATACCTTGTTTGGACGAACTCAGAGGCACTTCCTGTTTGGGGGCATGACTCAGGGCCAGAAATTGCTCCTTAGACAGAATTAGAGCAACAATATCTGTGCCTAAAAGCCTTCTTTGAACCGGTCAGTCCCCACTCTTCCATGCCCAGAAACTTAGAAACCAAACCTGGGAAGAGAGCAGCAGGGAAGCTGAGGAATGTCTTTAAAGAGACAGAGCCCTTCCTTGTGCCATTTTTGCCTCTGCCAGCTCACCTTCCCAAACGCTCATTTCTGGATGCCTGGCTTCCCTTCTCACACAGACACTCTCCTGGGGGCGGGAGGAGTGGATCAAACACAGGATTACAGTTCTTTGAAGTGGTGACATCCGTTACAGATTTAAAGTCAAGTTTACAGGACTGTCCATAAGGGAAAAGGAACCTTGTGAGCTGAACTTTCTAAAATTAATCTGCCTAAAAGCTACGTAGCAATAGAGGCATAAACAAGGGATATCTACTACATCTTGAAGGAGACTTTATCTGGTTTGAAAAATTACCTGGTTAATAAATTCAGGCATTGTAGTAATTGAACTAATTTAAAACCAAAATATCCATTAGGGAACAGAAATAGATCTGCTATTTCTATCAAGGTAATTACCAGGATAATTGCCAGTCCTCCTCTTGGTTTTGCTCCATGAAAGCCAAGCCAAACCTACTGGATCACATGCATTTTCACATGTAAATATGCCCTCGTATTAATAAACAAGTGTGTTCTGAGGACAACATTTAAAGTCAGAAACTTCCCTCCCAGAGCTAAGGATAGGAAAGAAAACAAAGGCTGTGTTTCCAATTCAGGCCTTCGATTTTATGTAAATGAATGAAAACCTTATTTAAAAATCCATGTCCTTATTGTACCTGTGTTTAGTGGGTTTCTAGAAATTACAATAAAACCTCTTTACTGGCAAATAACAAAACAATAAATTGATAAATGAATGAAAGCTAGGACCACTATACCATTGCAAGCTACTTCCAAGGATGATGGAAATTTGACAAATTCCCTCCTCATCCAGAAAAGGATGAAAATGAAAACTTCAGCACTCTCAGGATTCGTGGAGCTGCTCTTGCCTTTTCTAGTGTAACTCTTCATCCACCTGAGTCTCAAGGAACTGGCCCATTAGAGCACATGAGCAGCCGGCTTTTCCTTGCACCTGGCTGGTGAGCACCTGAGACACCTCCAATACTTCTCTAGTGTGAGTCACCAACCACGTCAATGAACAATCGAACATGTTAAAGGGAAGTCCCAAAGAATGTTTTTCAAAGCAAGGGCCTCAAAACCAAATACCTAGAGGGCCGGTAGGTAATGTACAGCAATGAGAGGGAATGAAATAATAGAACACTATGAGCCCAAGTTACCTCTGCAGTCTCTCCTTAACTCCAGCCAATTTTTGTGCTGAGAGTTTGTAAGCCCCATGTTGCCACATTTCCTCATTTTTAAGAGATTTCAGAAATCTACTTTTTATGTTGTTGTTTGCTGATTTATAAATGTTTGCAACAAATTGAATTTTGCAAAGGCTATGTCAGAAAATCAAAACGCGTCTGTGAAAATAACCAACAATTTTTGATCCGTGGTTTATAGTATCATCCCTGCACACATAGGAACACATGGGCACACACAAGTGTGCATGCCCACCCACCCCCAAACAACCCTCAGCCTCAAAAGTGATGGATCCTGGGAGTTGAATTTGTTAAACTTCAATCATCGTTGGAACTAGCCTGAAATAATCTTAGCTGTCATTCGTTTATTAATGTATTACTTTGTAGACATTTTTCAGTAAAAAGACACTATTATAATTTAAAGAAACTTACCGTGATGAGGACACAGGACATAGATGTTCCATTCATTTACTGAAATATGAAATCCAATAAAGAAAATTCTATTTAGAGACTAAAAATTACATATATATCAAAAAACATACATACATTCCCTGAAGAATAAAGAATTAACATTCTTTCATCTAAAATTTTGTTTACTCTCCTTAATTACTAAAGTCAGAGAGTTTGAGTCATATAGCCAGAAATAACTCACCAAGAGGTCATTACCTATGTGAGGTAAGCAGTTACTCAGTAGCAGACATCTGCTAGGGTGTGCCCATCATAACAAATTTGTAGATGTGTATTATTCCATAGTAATTTTTTAAAATGGTATAAATCGGGGAAGAGTGGATGAGTTGACTTCCGTATTATGTACCATATTAAAACTTTCATATATTAAAACTGTCAAGCCAAAATGAGTTTTCAATGATCAATAAAGCCGTTACTGAACCAGAATATGAAGAAGGGATACTTAAGATAAAACAGGAACTTCTGAGAACAGATAAGTATATTCTGTCCTATTTTTAGTTAGACACAAATATCTACAGAAAATGGTTCTTTAGGAAAAAAGATACGTTGAGTGTTCAAATACATATTCATTGTGGATTAAGAGTGTGTAATATACACACAAGACATGTTCCCTAGAGTGTTTATTGTAGAGTTGGGCAGTAGTCACTGTGTAATGGTGGTATCTTGTTCCTCTCATCACAAACAGTAGACTTCATTTTCCCGTGGAGTTTGTTGAAAGGTTTTTCAGTGTTCTGAGAATTGGGAGTCATTATGGGATGCACATTGAAAATAGCTGCTTATTCAGAATAAGCTGAAAGCAAAGGGCTATTATTTGTAGTCTAAATCATTCTAATGGGATTGGATTATCTGTTTCTTTCCTAGATCTTTATATTAAAAATGTTATTTTTTTCTCTCACTGAAAACTGCTGCTGCTTAAGAGCAGAGTAATTGCATTTACAAACTTCTGATGACCTTTTATAAACACTATGATCACAAACTCAAGACTAGACTTCAATACTGTATGTTTTGTCACAAAATAGCTGCTAAAATCAGAAATTCTGTTCAGAATGAATTGAGGGAAGGCAATTTTTTTCCAAATTTACTATTGTTATTGTTGTTATTGTTCTATGCATACCCATAAATCGGTTTGCCTGTCCAATTGTGAAGCAGTTGTTACTAGCTCTATTTAAAGAATTTAGAAAGCATCTTTACTACATGGAGGTGGGCTTTGGAATCAGAAAGACTTGGAATCATATCCTGCTTCTGCTCTTTAGTAATCGAATGATCTTCGGCAAATCCCTTAACCCCTCTGAGCCTTTTTCCCCCCATCTTGAAAGTGACACAAATATCTACTTTTCAGGGTTGTTATAAGATTAAAAGAGAAAATCCTTGTAAAGAGTTAAGCACAACAGTGAAAATTTAACAATAATTATTTTAGGACAATTTCAATTTGTTAGAATTCAATTTGTTAGAATGTGGGCCACAGAAACAACTTTCCGAGATAACTCAAGAAATAACCTTCAGAGGAAATTCTTGAGCTCTTAAAATTGGTCATTTCCATTCACTCATGAAATCATTTTTAGTGCTTAGTAGGTTCAAGGAGAATATGTATTAGCAGGGAGGCCAAAGAGAAGGAAGGAAGAGGGAGTTGATGTCTGGGTAGCTAAATCAGTTCCTTAAAGAATTTAAACTCGAGTAGTAAAGGAGGAGATAAGACTTCCCAGTGAGTAACTATAAATCAGAATCAAAACTCATGTCTGCTACAGTAGAGCTACAGCCAAAGAGCAATGACACCTGGGAGGAGGAAGAGATTATTTTTGCCTCTGAATTCATTTTCCTTCCATAGTTGTGACTCTGAAAACTAGCAAAGCCCACCCTGTAAAATCATCTTTCGCAATTCAAATAACTATAGAGAATTTTAGAATGCAAGTATATCTTTAAGAGTTTGTGGTTAGAACTCTTACATTCTACAGCTGAAGTCAAGTAACCAAATTAGAGAAGGTCAAATCATGAAGTCATCTGTTATGTTCTTCCTGCTTCACACGACCCGTGAGTTCCCTGTTTCTGAGTCATGTTGGAAATACCCTTTACACATTGCATGTCTCTTCTACCAAAAGAAGAGAAAATTCAAAGGCAAATGAAAAATCCATACAGTAGTTTGGGCTTTAGGTTTTTCCATGGCCTTATTCCTTCTGCTCTTTTCCACTCTCCCTTTTCCTGCAGAGATTTTAAGTTCTGCCTAGAGTACAGGGCTTTCTTCACCTGTTAATTTATTGCCTAACAAGCAAACCTAGGTAACCCTGAGCCAATGGCTTCTTTTTTTCATTCCTCCCTTCCTCCCTTCCTTCCTTCCTTCCATTCTTCCTTCCATCTTCTTTCCTTCTTTCCATGTGGCTTCCTAAGACACTGGGCTTAGATTTAGTATTCCTAGATTAACCGAAGATCCCTGGGGTCCAATTGTGGAAAAGTCTGAAGGAGTTCTGCATTCTAAACAATAATTGAAAAAAAATCAATTAAAAAAATAAAAGTTCTGAAGGTGTGCCAGGCATGGTGGGCATCTCAGCAAGATTTGGTGTAGACAGAGGCTAATGAGCAGCAGGACTTTACTAATGCCCTAGTGAGAGACCCTCCATTCAACCCAGAACTGAAGGAGGTGGGGCATCCCATGAATCACTGAGATTGAATCTCCCAACAGTCTATATCAGAGTCAAAATTAAATAGAAAGAAAGGAAAAAGGAAGGGAAGGTAGGAAGAAAAAAAGGAAGAAAAAAAGAAAAAGCTTACATACTTAAGCTGTAGGCTGACATTCATGGACACTACAGCTTATTTACACAGTGATGTAGTGAGGATATTTTCTTTATTCTTCATAAAGAAGATAGTTTTCATTCAATAGCTTCAGAATAATCAACCTCAGATAAGCCGGGAGCTTTATCTACATTAGTTAATTTTATCAAATCATCACAATAACTTTATAGTCTTGGTTTTGTTATCCACATTTTAGAGATGAAGACAACAGGCTCAGAAAGCTCAAGTAATGTGCCCAAGATCACACACAGCTAGTAAGCGGTAGAACCGGAATTAGGAACCAGGTTCAGGTGCTGCATTCTGTACTTGGTCCCCACACTGCCCTGGGGCCTGACATTGTGCACTAGTCAAGGCGCTGTGACCAGAGCTCCTACTGGAAATTGGGATATTTGGGATTTACCTTGATTCTGATTCCCATTGTTCTTCAGGCTTTCCCAAAGGCTTGACTTCCATGCTTCTTTTGTTTACATCTGTGTCTTCTATTGAGCTAATTCACTATTTGACCCTGACCACAAGTCCCTCTCAACTCTTGGCCTCCTGTAAACACTCTCCTCTCATCTGACTCTCCCATCCTCCCATCCTCCATCTTCACCCCCTCCCTGCCCATCCTGGGTTTGCTTTTGTTATTCCTGTCTAGTGCTGACAGCTCACAAGGCCCTGTATGCCCCAAAGGCCACAGTAAGCTCAAGACAGCCATTCAGAGACAGTTAAGATGACTACGGGGTGCAGTAATCAGGAAAGTCTCCTGGGGAAGGGAGCTTGATGAGATGTGATCATTGAACTACGTGGAAAAGAGGGAGAAAACCATTGTATCTAGAAGAGGATAAAAGCACTGGAAAATAAGAATGTAGGCATTAAGTAGGCCACACTGAGAGAAGAGAATAGGTCTTGATAATAGTGGGAGATTCCTTCAGGAAGGTAGGTTAGGGTTAACTGTGGATGGTCTGAATGTTTTAAGATTTAAACTTACCTTTGAATGTTATACAGTATGTTTAGGAACAAGAAAGAATAAAGGAAGAAAAACCACTGATTGTCACTGAGAAATAGGTAGGATCCAAAATGAGTCCATGGATTCAAGCTACAATAACTATGAGAATGACTGAAACCACTGGAACAAACAGGAAATTAAAAAGGCAGACACTCATTACAAAGAATATGAATTTTCTTTTAGCTATGATGAATCTGAGGTAATTTGGTAATGTTCTACTAGAAACACCAAGCAAGAAGTTTGAACTACAGGGCCAGGATTTGCAAAATTGATCTAGGTGAGATTATTCACACAGAAGTGTGAGTTAATCCCATGAAAACAGATGAACTATCTAAAAGAAGAGCAAAGGCAAAATCAGAAATTATCAGCATGAGCTTGGATGCATTTATATTCATAGCTATTTATTGATGGCTAATAGCATATCAGGGTTCAGAGTAGATAAAATCAATGTTTTCATTTTTAGAACAGACAGCACACTTGGTTAAATTTTTAAAAGAACTTTTCAGAAATTATTAATTGTGGTAAAATGTACCTAACATAAAATTTGCCATCTTAACTATTTTTAAGTGTACAGTTCAGCCGTATTAAGTACATTCACATTGTTGTACAACTATCACCAGCATCCATCTCTAGAATTCTATTGATCTTGCAAAACTATAGTAAAATTTTGTACCCATCAAACAATAACTCTCATTTCTCCCTCATTCCCCTCACCCCTTGGCAACTACTATTCTACTTTCTGTCTCTGTAAATTTAACTACTCTAAGTACCTCACATAAGTGGAATCATACAGTATTTGTCTTTTTGTGACTGGCTTATTTCACTTGCATAATGTCCCCAGGGTTCGTACATGTTGTGGTCTGTGTCAGAATTTCCTTTCTTTTTAAGGCTGAATACTATTCCATTCCATGTATAGACCACGTTTTGTTTATCCACCCATCTGTCAGTGGACACTTGGAATGCTTCCACATTTTGGCTACTGTGAATAATGCTGCTATAAATAGGGGTGTGCAAATATTTCCTTGAGAGAGCCCGCTTTCAAATCTTTTGGGTATACACTCAGAAGTGGAATTACCGGATCATATGGCAACTCTATCTTTAATTTTTTGAGGAATTGCCAGACTATTTTCTATTGCACCTACACCATTTTACACCAACATTTTACAACAAGGCAATAGTGCACAAGGGTTCCAATTTCTTCACATCATTACTAACACCTGTTATTTCTTGTTTTTTGATAGCAGACATTCCAACGGGTGTGTGGTGGTGGCTCATTGTGGTTTTGATTTGCATTCCTTAATTAGTGATGTTGAACATCTTTTCATGTGCATCTTTAATCTGCATATCTTTGGTGAAATGTCTATTCCAGTCCTTTTCCCATTTGTTAACCAGGTTGTTTGCTATTATTCTTATTGTTGAGTTGTAGGACTTCTTTATATATTCTAGCTATTAATCCCTTATCAGATATATGATTTACAAATTTTTACAATTCTATGCTTTCCTTTTCACTGTTGACTGTGTCCTTTGATGCACAGAAGTTTTAAATTTTGATGTAGTCCAATTCATCTGTTTTTTTTTTCTTTTGTTACCTATGTTTTGGCAGCATATTTAAGAAATCATTGCCAAATCAAATGTCACGAAGCTGCAGCTGGTTAACTTTTTAAAAAAAACTTTATGAGGCATCATTTATATACCATAAAATTATCCCATAAATGTACGGTTCAATGGTCTTCATTAAAATTACACACTTACGTAATTATCACCACAATCTAGTTTTAGAACATGTTCATCACCTCAAAAATATCCCTGTGCCAGTGTGCAGTCAATCCTTGCTACCATCCCCGGCCCCAGGCCACCATTGATCTCTTTTCTTTCTCTGTAAATTTGCCTGCACCTGATTAAATTTTAAAAGTTACTTTTAAATTATCTTTTAAAAACTAATATTTCACAGAATTTGTGTGCTGGGGAGGGTAAGCATGTCACTTAATCCACCATCACACTTTGTATGTTTTTAACACATTTTTTTCTCACTGATCTATTTTTTTAATATCCTGTTTTATTTTTATTTCAATCTTTGTCAAAAGTAAATTCAAAAATTGATTTTGTTGGTAAGTGACCCACTTAAAACATGTTATTAGAATATTATTTATTCCCTAGAGTGTATCTCTTATCACTGAATTTAATTTCCTTCTAAAATAAGGCATGACATTTCCAGTAAGGCACCCAGGTGAGTTATGTGCCTGTCCTAATCACCAGCCACCTGTCATGATCCAAACAGGTTTCTAGGTTGTTTGTATTCTCTCTTCCTCTCTCTCTAACCCAAGACTGAACCTCTTACTGCTCTGTGCTGATCACACGTACTCTGCACACACTACCACCTGTACTGGGTGGAATTCAGAAGCTGCAATAGAGCCTTAAATACACTATAAGTGAATTCCTTAAGGCCTTGGCATGTGGAGGTACACACCCATGTTATTTTTCACACTGGGTTCCTTCCAAAACAAGTTTTTAAAAAAATAATGTTAAGGAAGAAAAACACAGGAGTTTTTGTAAAAAAAAAAAAAAAAAAAATTAGCATAAATCCTGTTTTGTCTTGATAAATAAATAATGTCTCTGATACCCAGATCAAATTCAGAAAAGCTTGGTTAAAAAAAAAAAAATGGAATACTGTAGAGATCAATTTTAATCCCAATTTCCTGAGGGAATAAGGTCAAATTCTGAGCTATAAGTTCTTTTTTAAAGGTCAACTCCAGATTAAGAACTTTGTGTTTGGCTACTTCATATGACATGTGTATGTTTTAGTGAGTTTCAGTTGAGGATGATGGCTTTAATACAATAAAACCACTTAATTTTAGTGTTAAGATTAAGACTCGAATCATACCATGTCAAAGCAAGATAATAATGTGGGAGGGTCTTATTATAGAGCAGGTTGTGTTTGTGGCTTGACAATATGCCCTAGACCTCTAGATCATCTTTGTATGGTCAACTCAAAGGATGCTAAGTAGAGAATGAACACATTTTTCTGGAAACCAAGAAGTCTCTAGAAAAAAAAAAAATGTTCAAACTCTGACTCTAGCGAATTTCACCATTATTAAATGTTCCCAACTGAGATCAGTGGACAGGGAAGGACCCCAGGGGTGTGCTCCCTAAGGAAGAACTCACCGGGAGAGGGGGCAAATGTGTCAATGGTCTGGCCTCAACATCATTACCTAGATAATTCCCAGGCAAGTTCTGGACATAATGTGTAACTGAGGTAACCTGGCCTAGGGGTTCCAGCACTATGGATACGCTTTGATGAGTGGCTGTGCCTGTTGCTATAGCAGCAAACAATCTCACTGAGTTCCAGGCATAAAATGGTAGGTGCAATCACAGCCAAGTATACCCGTACAGGGGAGACTTCTCCACCTCCCTCCCCTCCACACTGGTGCTGAAGAATTACTGCCAAACTACCGCAGTGACAGGGTATCAGAGGGCTCTGCAAGGCTATCTGTTTTCAACAGAGCCCTGTGAGTTTGGCTTCTTCGGTTTTCTCTCTGTGACCCTGTAGGTGATAATTTAACTTGCATTGGAATTTTTATTCTCTATTAAGTCTCCTATCCATGAAGTGGATAACTAGTCAAGAAGGAAAAAAGGTATTTTACCCCAACCCCAAGAAAGAGCAGTGGACAGACTATTGTGTTTCTAAGTTCCAAGCCCTTCTTAGTGGTCTTTTAAGCTTCACTGGGAAGAAAGAGCAAAAAGTACCTTTGATGTTTTAGAAAGATGAAGAAGGAAAAAAGCCCAGACCCTGAGGGGATTCTAGAATTCCAAAAAGGAGTAGTGATTGTTGTTTCTGAGACAAGGAGATACCTAGGTGTGCTTGGGTTCGGTGAAAGACCCAGTAGGAGCCTGACTATGCAGCTTCCGGAAAGGTGGAGCGTTCGTAGCCTTAGGGTTCGGAATCATCACAGAGCAAGTTGTATTAAGCCTTTGTGCCGCTCTCCTTCAAAGTCCCTGCTGCTCTGCAGGAATCTGTATAAGCTGATGCGAGGCTAATGCCTGAAGCCGCAGGGCCAGAGGTACAGTGGAAACCTGGAGGTTCTGCAGAGCCCAGACAGCACGGGCAGCAGAGGACAGAGATTCGCCAGGGCCGTTAGTCCCTTGAGAGTGGAATTCTGGCACACTATGTTTTGCTGCATAAGCCCCCAGAAATCTAAATGATCCAAAAGAAGGAGTGGAGAAGGCAGGAGTGTGATAATAGATTTTCCTCAATTCTGCCAGTGGGGCCTAGAGCCATTTCCATTTTAATCTGAAAAGTAAGAAACTTGGCAAGATGTTCGTCACAGAGCATGAAGCACTTCACGTCTGTTATATAAACTACAATGTTCATATCTGGGGTTTCTTAAATATGTTGGAATTTATTTCATCAGTTATTTACTTAATCAGCATCTAATAAGGGAAAACAGATAAACACAATGTTCTTTGTGCTCTCCCAAGCCCCCGGAGCCTAACTGCCCTGGAGTAGATAATTAACATAATAAAATTGATGTAAATTTTGCAGTTGAGATTTAACAGGGAGCTGTGGGAACACAGCATAGTGAGGGTCTAACCTGGGCAGGAGTTTCTGAAAGGAGATGACATTTGACTTGAGTCTCTTTTTTTTTTTGAGACAGAGTCGCTCTTTGTCACCCAGGCTAGAGTGCAGTGGCATCATCACAGCTCATTGCAACCTCAAGCTCCTGGGCTCAAGTGATCCTCCTGCCTCAGCCTCCCAAGTAGCTGGAACTGCAGACTTGCGCCACTTTACCTGGCTAAATTTTTTTTTTTCTATATTTAGCAGAGATAGGGTCTTGCTCTTGCTCAGGATGGTCTGGAACTCCTGAGCTCAAGCGATCCTCTGGCCTCAGCCTCCCAGAGTGCTAGGATTACAGGCATGAGCCATGTAGGCCAGCTATTGACTTCAGTCTTGATGCATGGGAGAGTTTGTTGTTTCTTCCATCTCTGTTCTTTCCATGGAGACACCACCAGCCAATACAAGTCCCCTTCAGGAGCATATCTGTGAACTCCTCTGTTTCCCTTAAACAGACAGGCGAAGCCTCACTCTCACCTTCCCTAGCTCTCCAACATTCACTCCACCCCATTTATTTCCTGTGCCCCATTAAGATAAGGGTTTCAGCTGGGTTCTGGAATTTCTCCCTCAGGCCGCAACCCAGTCCTTGCCTTTAGTGCTCTTTTTCCTGTCCTATGCTCCCCACCCCTGTAGAGTTTACCAGTCAGATTCACTGTGCCAGGTCTCTTGATCAAAACAGGGGAATCAAATATTGAAAGATAAAGAAAAGGATCTGATAGGAAATATCCATCCATTCTACCCTTTTTTATTATGACTTCTGAACAGGTCAACCTATATCCACTGAGTATTCCAGTAGATACTTTGGGCGTTGAAAGACAAGAAAAATGGGAGCAATTAGGGTATAGTGGCTTAGAACATAGGCTCTGAAGCCAGGTTTAGGTTTAAATTCTAGATTCTCCAACCCAGATATTCTCATGTTTCCCCTCAACCTGCTCCCTCCAAACCAAGAAGGATGGCTCGCTACACCACTGCTCAGGAGCTGCTATTTCTGAGAATGTGGCATATCCCTAAGGGTAAAAATATGTATTGAGAACTGCTGAGATGATTCACGTAAAGGGCCCAGTACATGCCTGGCACATTGTAAGCATAAATAAATGGTTGTTTTGGGCAACTGAAATATAAATAGAAAATGTGTGATTTTGGTAGCTGCTCTTGATTTACTGGCTAGCATAATGAGTGTCATGTATATCTTACACTAGCTACACACATTTAAGACACACGTTTTATTAGTTACACACATTTAAGACTCATATCTTCATCTCTATGCAAAAACACTTTACTAAAATACCAACTAATGATTTCTTATTTCTAAAACTGTTTCAAATCTAATACACCTCAAAAAGTTGCTTTTCCTTCATTTTTTATTCTGAATTCCCCCAAGCTACTAATTTTCAATGTGAAGTTGCCATAATTAAACTTTTTCTTAAAGAAGAAATAAACTTCTTTAGTCATGAGACCAAAGTTCAGCCCACATCAGAGGCAGTTATTGTGAGTTCCTCCCTAAAATATTCAAACTGAGCATATGTGGAATTCAAATTGGTTTCACTCAAAAATGAAATCCTTGTAGGATCGTAGACTGTAAACACAAGAAATATACCCCTGCTATTTTATGCCTCCCCCACAAATTGTTTCCATCCATGTCTCAAGTGCCAGTCTGTTTTCATGAATTTTAATTATAACTGGCACCAGATCGTTGCTGGGGATAAGGGTCGGACTGGGAGAGTGGAGGGCATTTTGACATCTGACGAACCCCAGATAAGATATGAGGTTTGCATCTGGGACTGGCTTCCTGAATGCAGGAGAAAGCTGGTGAGAGACCACACTTTCTGGTCAGTCTAGTAGCAAACATCAACCTCTGAGGTTTTCTCCTTGTAAAAATACAAAAGGCAGAACTTCTGCAGTTAGGCTAAAATTGACAAAGGAAAAGAGAACTACTGGAAATACGAATGTAATTTAAAGAAGAAATCCTGTGATCTAATGAAGAAGAATTAAAGAGAGCTTTGACTAATGTCAGTGGTACTGTTGGAGACCATGGTTGTTCCCAGATAGGAAAAATTTTGAAGAGACATGACCATGGAGATGTGAAATTATATATCTGTTTTGGCTAGAAAAGAAATAGAGGCGGCATCTCATTTAGCACAACTTGTGATATAAAAGTGGGCTCTTTGTATCTCAACAGATACCAAATAAATTTAAGTGATTGGAACAAAATTTTTTCCTAAGGGAAGTGATTTATTGCTTTGACATAAAGCAAACAAAGTCAATATCATCAAAACCAATCTTCTCTTGACACTAGGAAAATTGTGCCGTCTCCAAATATACCCAACATCTGCAAAGTACACCCATTATAAGTAAAATTCAGTGATCTCTATAATCATACAATAATTTCTCCAGAACAAAAGCAAACAGACAGTAGCAGGGGTGTCACTACTTCACAAAGCAAATTTAATCAGTAATAGCTCTAGTATTTAAACAACCAGAAATAAGAATAGACAGCATTAATGTGGAAAATGTAAAATATGCAAGCAAGTATGTGCCACTATGAAATAATACTTATACAGAGGAGCATGCAAAGGAGTTATTGTGATTTGTGTCACTGTACCCAAGCCTTCAGTGGGTCAAGGGAAGTTCAGTCAAAAGAAAGATCGGGCAGCAATAAATCCAAGATATCCCCAGAGGAAAGTTGAATCCATACATCATTGTCTAAATCAGTATCTTCTAAAGTTTTTGACCCATGCACCTATGAGTAAAACCAATTTTAAGCATGCACCTTCAATTTATGTATATATGCACATGTACTGTATATACAGTATATATGTATATGTATGTACTATTATATTTATATATGCAAATGTAACATATGTGCATATATTATTTTATGATATAGTATATGCATACACTATTATACTAACACATTATATATAATAAAATAAAAATAAACAAAATAAAAATATTAAAAGAATGAGATAAAAGTAACATAGTGGTTTATTTTATTTTTATTCTATTTATTAATTTACAAAGAAATCTTTCTGTTCTCACTTTAAAAATTATTAATACTATTAAACTTGTGTAAGCAATGTGATTTGATATATATGTATATTTAATTATTGTCATTAAGTCTGACATTATGTTCATTATTTCTGGACCTCATTATCTTACCTACTAAATCATGGTACTCATTTTTTAAATCCAGTTATCTAATTATGCTAAAGTTTTTGTTTAAATTTGACAAAGTATTCAATTAGGGTGAGGCCTACAATAAAAAAGGAAGTAAATCCATATTTCCTATATTCTCTTGATCATTTCAAAATTCATTAGAATTTGTTAATTCATCTTTTACGTCTCCTTTGGCTGCCGAAGAATTGGTTCTATAGGATTAAGAAAAATGTCAACTCTGCCATATTTTCCATTATTAAGCAGTACATGAATTCTTATCTTCAATTGCAGATATTTTTTCAGAAACCTATTTAATCTATTTGTCCATTTTGTAAAATAGACAATAAAATCCCTAAATCCACTTATAACCAAGTACACGTAAACTGCAGTGTGTGTCAATACACTGAAATCATGCAAGAGAGAACCCCACAGCCAATTCTTTGGGATCAGGGAACTTCCACTGATCCTTTAAGAAACCTCAAATACCTCTCTGATAGTATGTCTGCGCAGTGACTAGTGCCAATCTACATATTAAATATTAGTAAAGCTTAATTTCTTCTCTCTGCATATTAAATAAAAACCATAAGATATAATATCATTTTCCGCACACCAATGAGTGGTCTCGTTCACACCCTGGTGACCGTGTACTCCACTTTAAAATGGATGTCCCTTCACAAAAGGCCTGTTCTTCTCTCTCCCCGCAGAGTAAGTGAATATGTGTTTTATGGCCCATGGAGTAATTCTGCGGGTGAGGTTACAGATTAACAATTGCTTACCACTTCTCCTGACCTTGGATTCCTGAATTAATTTCCTTTGTGGCAACTCCAACCAAGAAATATTATCATTCATTCATTCCATAGATATTTATCGAGATTCCACTATCTTACCCTTTCAATTTTCATATAATAAAGAATTTCGGTAATTGAGAACCAAAATGAATACTTCCTAAATAATCTAGACCAGAGGTCAGAAACTTTTTCTATAAAGGGCCAGATAGTAAATATTTTCAGTGTTGCAGCTCATACCACCTCTGTTCCAACTACTCAACTCAGCGTCTGTGGTATAAGAGCGGTCATAGACGTAGGCAGAATAAGGTGCATGGCTGTGTTCCAATAAAACTTTCTTTACAAAAATAGGTAGCAGGAAGGATTTGACTTGCAGGCTGTAGTTCTCCAACCCCTTATCTAGGCAATTGCTTCACTTCTGATTTGACTATAGTGATATGGGCCTAAGAAATTTTACTTATCTGACTTTTTAGTCATACTGTTTTCTTTTATTTGAATAAGTAAGAAAATCAGAGCAAGCTAGTCATTTTCTTGATGCGTATTCAGACACATCTTTACTTTTTCAGATACCTTCTTTATTTTTTGTCCCAGGATGCACTGACCAAATGAGTTAGTCCCTTATTTCTTACAAAATTAATTTGATATAGAGTCAAAATAACAATTTAAAAGCATAGTCTTGTCTTTAAAAGAATAAAGGTCTCCTTGAACAATATATGCAGGCTGGCTTTATGAAATATCTGGTTTGTTTTTGTGTGTGACAACATATATGTCAAATGCTACAGGGGCAGGAAAAGCAAAGTATAGCTTGCCAGGAAGAGGGTTAAATTCCACTATAACATGTAAAAAGCTACCTAGTAATGACTGCATCATGCTACTTGCAACTTACACTTCACTTCCCAATGTACTCTAAGATAAGTTCTACCTCAATACTTACCCAATGATTCTCAAACTTGAGTGTCCGCAAGTTTCACCTTGGAAGTTAGTTAAAATGTTGATTGTCTGTAAGTCTTCTGGTCTGAGATCCAGGAATCTGTCACCAAGCATTTCTGGAGGTTCTGATGGGGCCAGTCATAAGAACACACAGGTGCTAAAAAGAACAGAGTAAATTTGCTGAGTTCAAAATCTCCCCTGCAAGGCTGGAGTGACAATTAGCGAAAATATATCTGAAGCTCCTAAATCAGAACTTGGCAGATAGTACATACTCAATAGATGTAAATAATTTTATAATCATTGTGGCATAATTACTGCTTTATATGTAAAGAAAGCTATATACCCCACCCCAGGAAAACTGGAAGCACTGAAACCGCAATTAGGTGAAAAGAGAAGGGAAGGAATTAATAAATCTTCAAAACCAAAACTGGATGCTCTATGCAAAAGGTCAGGAACTTCAAGAGTTAAAAATGAAAGGTCATAACTGCTGAATCTTTAGGTAATCATTAAACCAAACTAGAGACAAGTGATGAGGGAAAGGGGAAAAAAGGCCTTAATAGCTATTTGCCCATATGTCACAAAATTAAAGGAAAGACATGTTTATTACCGATCATCTGGGCCATAACCACAGTTCTCTGATTCTCTTTGCCTGAGTACACCTGAATTTAGGGCTATAAAATCGAGAAAGCAGTGGAACTTAAGGAAAAGGGAGATTTTCAAACTGTAATTGAAGTCAGAGAGCCATTCCAGCCAAACAAGATCATTGCTCTTCTCAATAAATCCCCAGAGACTGATGGTTTTGCCATTTGCTTAGCCCTTGGCAAAGGATATCTCGAACTGTTTTCAGGCCAGGCTGGTCCCGGTTCTTGCATTGGCTCGCTCATTCATTCATCCAACCGATATGTAATAAGCTCCGACCATGTGTCAAGTACTGTTCTAGGCACTTGGGATACATAAGTGAACAAAACAGATAAACAGATCCCTGCCCTTACAGAACTTACAAAGAGAGGCAGATAAGAGAAAATAAACCCAATGAGTAAATAAATTATAAAGTATGGAAAGGAAAAGTGGCAAGGTATAGGAGAAGGTGGGAGTATGAGGGGTGGTCAAGGTGAGCCTTACTGCGAAAGTGAGATTTGAGCTGAGACCTGAAGGAGACGAGGGAGCAGGAGCCTGGCAGGCAGCTGTGGGCAGGTGGCAGAGACTTCAAAGGTCATAGGACCAGAGAGTGCAGGACTGTCGTTGCTGTTTTAAGACTAGTGAAGTACAGGAGCAAGAAAGGAGGAAAGAGCAGAACAAGGAGTTTGATCTGTAACTGACTGTGAATAATCGAGATAGCTCAGGACCTTCAGACCAGCCAAGACTTTTTTTTCTAATAATACCAAGGAGCCGGTGTGGCTGGAAGAGAGTGAATAATAAGAAATGAGAGCAGAGAAGTAATCGAGGGCCTTGCAGGACATTTCCTGCAAGAACTCTGGTTTTTACCTTGAAATGAGAAGACTCTGTATGGTTTTGGGCACAGGAGTGACATATCTGATTTAGGCTTGAAAAAGCTCTCTCTTGTGTGGAGAGTGAGCTACAGAGGAGCAGTGGACATGCCTGCAGTAACCATGGTGCGGAGCTCATTGCCTCCAGCAACAGTGCTTTCCACGTAGGAGCGCTTGGGAGCTCCCTGCAAAGACCGATCTCTGCCTGTGCTTGATCACTGACCCTTAACTGAAGGTTCTGCTTGCTGCTCGGTTCTGACCTCTGGCCACCATATAATCTAATTACGTGGTCCCAGCCATCCTATTGTTCTCTCAAATTTGCCTTAGCGGCCCCCAAAAGGTGCACAAAGTTCAATCTTTTTCATCCAACAATTTCCAGAACCCATCATTACATGAAAAATCAATTGGAAAATAGAAGCACTTGAAAACCTACTTTAAGGGATAAGAATAAGTATCATATTTTCAGTTCGTACTATATGCCAGGTACTGTGCTTTATGTATATTAACAGTTAATCCTCTTAACCGGGGGAGCTGGTATTATTATTATAATGTCTCAGTGGTAGAAACCATGTCTTGAAATCATGGAGTAATTTGTAAAAACAGAAGACAGGATTCAAACCCAGAAAATCATACTACTACCCTATAATATGTAATTAGCTTTGGTATAAATATTTATGCCAAAAGTCCTGGTTAAAAAAATGTTTTTCAGGATCTTATTCACACTATTCATTACTATAGTACATCCTGTTAACACTGTATTCAGAGAACAAAGGAAACTTTAGCCTGGCCCTGACCTCAATACGACAAAATCCGTCTAATCAGACACGATCAGGACTGGTAGTTGGTTAATGAAAAAGAAAAGAAAAAATTAAAGCGAGGACAGATACGAAGTTATACATGTATACCTAAATAATTTATTTTGGCATCCATCATTTCTTTCTGTATCTACTCATCAATCTTTTGTTGTAGAACATTTTCTTACAGTCTGGAGTTCTGTTACTTTCTTGAATAACGCATCACCCTTTGATCTCCAGTTTCAGTTTCTTTAAAGTGAAATAAGAAAATAAGATCAGCTGTGAAGAAACATGGAAACAGACTTCTCGGCCTGCGTGGTGGCTCATTCCTGTAATCCCAGCACTTTGGCAGGCCAAGGCAGGAGGATCACTTGAGCCCAGAAGTTGGAGACCAGTCTGGGCAATATTGAGACCCTGCCTCTACAAAAAATAGAAAAAGAAAAAGAAAAAAAAAAGCAGGTTTCTCTAGATATTTATGAATATTTTCTAATTTTTTATGATGTCTTGTTCATACATGATTATATTACATACATCCTTTCCTTATAGATCCTATTCAAAGCATTTAGTTTTAATTCTCATAGCAACAGTTCTCTTTCTTTTCACACTCATATTTCTTTGGGTTTCATACTATTTAATAAATTATGTAATTTCAGTAACAAATACCACCGGCATAAACAGAATCAGCTGATTCTTGGTAAACATAAAACTCAATTGATAGGGGCAGAATGGATGAACACACTAGAATAATCTTTGGGCTGCTAGTATTCTGCAGCAAGCATTGTGCAACATGTTTTACAGAGAGAATGAACAGCATGCATTACTCTAGTGGGTCTGTTAAGTGGATGTTGATTAACAGAGCATCTTTGGTATAGATTATTGGATACCAAGTAATGAAATCTTACTTGGAATTGCAGAACATAGGAACTGGAAGAAACAGTAACAAAAAATAACTGGCATAATCTGATCATTTAACAGATGAGAAAAAACAGAACTTCAGAGTCTATCTTCCCAAGATTATTTCATTAGCAGGGAAAAGCACGGATTTGATGTTCTCTGTTCAGTGTTCCTTCCCACACTGGAGCATTCCATCTTCTCATTACTGGATAAAGTTACTTAAATGACCTAATTTTCTCTTTTCCTTCATCTTTCTGTCTTCAAATGCAGTGCAAAAAAGGATTTCTCTCACCTGAGACTAACAGTTTTATTACCTAAAAACAGAGATGTTCTACTTCGAGGTTTTCAAGTAAAAAAAGCCTGCTTTGTTTTGTTTCTTTAGATTTCAACGTCGATTTCATATAAGTCTTTCGCAGAATATGAAAACTCAGCATCAAATTTTCTATATATGTGACCCTTTAAATTCACAGAGACTTAAATTTGCACATTGGTCAGGAACTAGAAAATAGCTTGAAAGAAAAAAATGACTGAAATACTAGAAAGACTGAAGAAAATAAACAAAAAATCAAACTTGCAGTTGACTTTTCCAGGTATTTTGCCAAGATGCCTAAGGTCATTGGTAGCTACTCTGTTTTCATGTAATATTATCAAAAATTATCTACCATCAAAATAGAACAGAAATTGTAATATTTACTTTGCAAAAAGTATAAGGCTTATATGATGTGTACTCATTTATATTTATAAAAATCAGTCAAAATATAACATAATAAAAGTCTAAAAATGGAACTGGGGAATTAGAACCAGATTTCATATTCTTCCATTTTTTTTTCTTATTTATTTTCTTTTTCTTATTTATTTTCTTTCTGCCAGGAACAATCTATAAAAAAATTGATTTGGCATCAGTAAATGTGTATGGGTATTAACTCCACCTTCAACTTGGGCCTCAATCTTCTAGTAATAATCAGCTACTTTTAAGCCCCGGGTCTCATGATTACTTCCCCCAAAGAAGAGTGGTAGGTGCTTAGCGTCCTCTGTTGGGGGGAGCATCAGTACTCCCTGTTTTGTTTTGTTTTTTTTTACACAAGATCTCACTCTGTTGCCCAGGGTATAGTGCAGTGGCATCATCATAGCTCACTGCAACCTCAAACTCCTGGGCTCAAGCGATCCTCCTGCCTCAGCCTCCCAAGTAGCTAGGACTACAGGTACCTGCTATCACGCCCAACTAATTTTTCTATTTTTTTGTAGAGACAGGGTCTCACTATGGTGCTGTAGCTGGCCTTGAACTGCTGACCTCAAGTAATCCTCTTGCCTCAGCCTCCCAAAGTTCTAGTAATACAGGCATTAGCCACTGCGCTCTGCCACTGCTCCCTTCTCGCTGGAAATCCTCACCCCAGCTAGAAAGGATCACACAGGCACTGCCTTGGGGGTCACATGGGTAATTGTTCTACATGAACTTTTAAATATTTACTTCAAAGCTTCCGTGGTTCTTTTCTATATTCCACTGGTTCTTTTCAAACCTCTTTTATTTCCTCTGTCTTCTCGCAGATATTTTTCCTTCATTTTATCATTAAATATTGGGATTCCACAGGGTTCCAGACTTGACCTATTGTTCTTCCTCATCACCTAGTCTCCTACATGACTTCGTTCTCTCGCAGAATCTTGACTATCACTTGCTAGGGACTCCCAAATCTATGCACCAGCCCAGCTTCTCATCGGTAAGTGAGAGTCATGTCAAATTCCCACCAAACAGCTCTATCCAATGACTATTGGACACTTCAGATCCGTCCTATCAAAAACTAGATATCTGATCTCCTTTTCTGCCAAAGCTGCTCTGCTTCACGTGTTCTTTCTCTCACCTGGAAGGACCAATTACCCAATTCAGAAACTCCTGAGAAAACACTTGGCATGAATTCCTCAAATGGATTTTTACCATTCAATCTGGATTTTTACTATGTGTGTAATTGTACAGTCTAAGACAATGCTAGTCTTATCCAAATTGATAACTTATTGTACTTCATAATAGTACTCTAATAAATTAATGCATTAAGAGCTTTAATTCACTACATGACCATCACCACCGCCACCACCCCAGGCTGTCCCATACTTGTTTTTTCTCCTAAGTCTCTCTCTTTGCAGACTTATAATTATGTATTGAAATTCCTAATTTGGGAAATCTTGTCAATATACAACTACACAAAAGCAGTCAGCACCACAGACTGTATGTGCTTTAGGAGTACAGAAACAAAAACCAGCCCCCAAAATCAAAACAAAACAAACAAAACAAAAAACATAGAAAAAAAACAAAAAACAAAACTGAGTATCTAAGTACATAGTCTCACTTCATTTCATGTGTTTATTTACATTTTCATTTCCCAGAACTAAGAAATGAGGAAGGGAGGAGGGAAATGGGGAACGGAAACACTCCCCTGAGAAAAAGTTCCAAAAATAAAAAGGTAGGGAGAAGATTGGATAGGAAAAAAGGTGAAAAAAAACTAATACATTTTCCACTTACACTAATTAAATCTAACAACAGCTGCCAACTAACTGTTGTGTTGTGGGTTTATAAAGTCAGCTTAAAGGCTTCATTCCTGATTAAATTAACTATAAGCAGTACTCAAGGCGCTAATGATAAAGCAAGCCCCATTAGACTGTTAAAATATAACAGGGATCCACTTTCACAAATCAATGTATTTCCATGTAGCCAGAGCCTGCGCCTCTGAAAATACGTCAGTGATCATTCTTCTCTCTTAATCTTTTGCTACTTTCTCCAGGGCCTGTAATAAACTGGAGGTGGAACAATGAAGTCTTTCATGTGGAAGGGAAAAAAAAAAAGAAAAGAAAACTCTCTGGCTGCAGCACTGTCTCTCCTTTTCTACATCACTGAGAACATAGTGAAAGAAACAAAAGGAAAGGATCAACCCCCTTTCCAGTGGTCAAAAAGTATTTCAGAAATAAAGGAAGAATCCTTGAGAATGGCTTTGCGTCTGTCTGTCTTCCAAATGACTGCCACTGATAGCGTGTGTTAAACCTTTTCAACGTCAGGAATCCAAGCCCAGAACAGACAACCAAAGCAGAGACTTGGGTTTTCTTCTATAAAGCAATGAACGACATTTGGCTGAGATGACCAAGAGCCCTGACATTATAAAGAATTCGATAAGAAAAAATGCTGGCATCACTGAGCATGTTGAATGCTTAGACAAACAAATGTAGACTAACCTCCTAAACTTGATCTTACTTATTGTTTACAAAATAATTTCATAAGATGAATGGTAAGAGCTCGAAACTTACACTTAACTTCAGGGTCAACAGAGAAGCCAAGTAAAATAGAAAGCTCTGAAAGATTAGAACTTACATTAAGTCACGATCCCAACTATCACCTGTTCTTCAGTAGAAAGCAAAGGAAAAGCCAAAATGTTAAGAAGTAGAACCTGTACGTACAAGAGATCCAATCAGTACATTGCTTCTAATCCACGAACTACCCAAGAGACAAAGGACCCAGGAGTCTCTGCATCTGCTATTTCTTAAAAGTAGATTGCCCTCGCTAAATCTTTTAGTCCAATAGGTCGTGCCTTAACATTGTGATAAACGCTATTTTAAAATATTCCTTTGTATTTGTATAATACTTCACAAACTAAAGGGGCCTAAC
Organism: Indri indri; assembly: GCA_004363605.1. Lineage (NCBI taxonomy): Eukaryota > Metazoa > Chordata > Mammalia > Primates > Indriidae > Indri > Indri indri. The sequence continues at coordinate 73,088 of RJWJ010003644.1, forward strand.
AGGATTTATTCTCCATTAACTCATTTTATTCTCACTTCGACACAGGTAGAAATCATCCCCATTATTAGTGAGCTGGTGTGAGTGACATCAATTCTTTCATATAAATGAGGAGTCAGATCACTGGAGAAGCTCAGAAGATTCGACAAGAGTGGTCTTCCAGCCTTATAAGTCTGCAAGTAGTAGAGCCAAGACTAAAACTCGGTTCTTCGTCTAGCATGATGTTACCACATGAACACACTTTATTTAAATAATGTAGGAAGCTACATTTTATAAGAGGCAAGTAGGCAGTTTTAATCCTATTTAACTAGTCACACACCAAAGTAAAAACATTCGTCTAAGAGTGTTCAGCCACGTGATCAAGTTTCAGCCAAATGCATTTGCAATGAAGGACCAATGCTGCATGAATGAGTGCCCATTGATAAAGTTAATATTAACATCTTCATCTATTTTAACTCAGAACCATACTGGGAGGGGCAGGGACCCCAGCTGAATGAACCCCACTCTCTCAACACTTCAGGTGGTAACAGCTAATACCAGTTGTAATATTGCTGATTTACAAGCCATAGCAAATGCGTCTGCTGCTCTTTTCTGGAGGCTTATTTAAGTGTGAAAACAAAGGGACTAGACACAAAGATTCTCTATGTTCTTACTGTAGTTGGGGAAGCAGAAAGTCACTAGAGGTAGTTACATTTGGGGAATGGGCCCTGATATCCTTACTATACCATTAGTGTTTAATCAATTTTAAGGCACAATGTAATGGAAATTTTCTAACTTCTGTATATTGTAATTTAACTAATGTTTATTGAGCAGTTAGTATCCTGAATGCATTGTGATAGGTGATGTGAGAATAGTAAGGCAGGTGGGAGTTGAAATAAGGAAATTGGTTGGAAGCTTTAAGAAAGCAGTTGGATAGCACACTAGATCTGGCTTACATATATATCTTTTTCCTCTCAAACTCATTAAAATTATATCAAGGGGATAAAAAATTATAAATTGGATTTGGGAAAAGATGGACAGTAGATTGAACAGGAGAATTTAACTTTGTTGCCACTAGAAACCCTATAAAACCATTATAAAGGGATTGATATAAAGATACATAGGTAGACAGATATAAATAAGTTTTTATTGTTTGTTTTGTTTTTGAGACAGAGTCTCACTGTGTTGCCCTGGCTAGAGTGCCGTGGTGTCAGCCTAGCTCACAGCAACCTCAAACTCCTGGGCTCAAGAGATCCTTCTGCCTCAGCCTCCTGAGTAGCCGGGACTAGAGGCATGTGCCACCATGCCCTGCTAATTTTTTCTATATATTTTTAGTTGTCCAGCTAATTTCTTTCTATTTTTAGTAGAGACGGGGTCTCGCTCTTGCTCAGGCTGGTCTCAAACTCCTGAGCTCAAATGATCCAACTGCCTCGGCCTCCCAGAGTGCCAGGATTATAAGCATGAGCCACTGCGCCTGGCCCATAAATAAGTTCTTAAAGATATATATCTAAGGAGAAAAAAAATACAACAGCACAAAATTTAGGAATTCAGGAAAGCAGACATATGAGTGTAAATTAAAGAGCTTTGCAGACCCAAGAAGGCCAAATTTTAAACCAGCAATGAGGAAAACTAAAAACTGACCTAATCTTCACTTCAAAAATCACCAGAAGCCCCAGAAATTGACAGTATCAGATATCTCTAGAACTTGGGATAAGGCAGGTGAGGAGTGAAAATAAAGAAATTGGTTGGAAGCTTTAAAAAAGCAATTGGATCCTTCTCCCTACTTTCTTAGGGCTATTCCATGTCACTGAGTTACTTCCCTTTCCCCAGAGTGGCCAAAGCTTGGAAAGGTTAAAACAGAGTCTCTACTTAGGGGGAAGCCAAGCATAGCTGAGGTGTGGCTTAAGTGAATAACTACTCAGCTACCAGATTGCTAGCAGACCGGCCTCACACATCACGCATAAGATTGGAAGATACTTCTCCAGGGCATCAGGCTAAGTGGCAGACTTAACATGAAATTAGGAGTTTCCCCAATCAGAGCCCAGACAAATTGCCCTACAGGAAAACTCAGCCTTAACAAGACCCACTAATACCCTCAGAGATTCCAAGTAGAGATCAGATTGCCCCACCCTCAGTCATAAGAGATCAAGCAATGGTTATCAGAAATCTGAGGAAAACTTCTAATACAGAACATACAGGTGAGAATAAACCAAATGAAAAACTTGGAGACAACAGGCTACACAGAGAGAAGAAAACTTCAAAAAAATTCTCATTAATATCCCCAGAGAAAGGATTTTTATGCTGATAGATTGCTAATAGCTAACTAGCATTTATGAAAGAAGAATAAAATGGTATATAATAAATTCAGAGAGCAAAAAGAACTTTTGGAAAATAAAATTGGATAGCAAGGAGCAAACGCCAATAGAAGTTTTGAAAAAGGAGTATCAAAGAAATCTTCAAAAAAAACTATGAAATGGAGAGACCCCATTATGAATGCAGAATGTGACAAAACAATCTACCTGTATTATATAGATGAATAAAGCAACCTCACTGGAAAGGAGTCGGGGGAGAAAGATGCTGACCTAAGTTATATTGGAAGTACACGGAGTCTTAAGACTAAAGTCAAAGAAACTATATACAAGCACTGAACTCTAGTTGATAAAGTTATTTTCCATGAGGGTACCAGTTAACAATTTTGATACCACGATACATGCACACAGGGATAGAACAATCAAGTAAGTGGATGGGGAATGCTATCAGCAGGGGTTCTCCCTGTCAGAGTGGGAGTTTATAGACGAGCAAAGGAGGCAGCTAGAATGATCCATGTGATAATAGATTAGACATCAGTATGAATTCATGTTTAGCTTAATACGGATACAGATGTTACATATAGAATTATTTATATGTGTGTGTGTGTGTATATATATATATATGTATATACACATATATTTGTGGATTTGTCAGCAAAGAGGGCTGAGAAGCAACAATGCTCCATTAGCAACAAACATACCTAGTCCTCAGATCTTGGTTTCTAATAGCATTTTGCAGTAAAAGGAACCAGATCTTCTTGGAGAAATGTCTGATTCTAGGACTCGGGTAGGAAATATGCAAGATGAGCCTGGAGTATCTTATAGTGTCAGAAGATAGGAAAATGCTCATACATAAACAGATAATCCCATAATATTGGAGCTAAGTCAAAAGGCCAAAGGAGCCAACTGAAAGAACCCCTAGTATCCAAAGCTGGAATAATTCCAGCAACAGAATAAAGAAAGTAGTATTTTTTTATAACCCAAAGTATAAAATAAATATTCATGAGTCCATACTGCTATAAATAAATAATTGAATGAATAAATAAGTGAAGGAAAAGAGAAAACTCTCCCATGGAGGAGAATTTCAAATAATTTATGTAGGTATTGTGTCCTCAAGGAGGTGGAGCATAGCTCCCCACCTGAGCATGGGGAGCACATAATGACTTATTTCCATAGAGGACGGTATGAAAAGGGGGTAAAACAGGAACTGTACCGTATGGAAACCTGAGAAACACCAGTCAGGTGATCAAGGTTAACATCAACAGTGACGTCGCGTTCATCGTATATACCCTTGATGAGAACGGCACTTTACCAGAAAGCAAATGTTATCAACTTTAACCACATAAAATAAAAGTACAGGTGACAGAAGTTAAAAAGCTGGGGCCGACCGGGCAGCAGAAGTTCGACGGTGCCGGATGGACTTAGGTTATGAGCAAGGATTTGGAGCCCCGTGTTTAACATGCAAAGAAAAATGTGAAGGATTCAAACTGCGCTTCTGGAGAAAAATATGTTGTAACTGCACACGCGGCCGAGAAGAGCAAGATGTCCTCGTGAGCAATGAAGAGGACTGAAAAGTGGGGAAACTTTTTGAAGACACCAAGTGTACCATCCTGATTGCAAAACTAAAATCAGACTGCATTCCCATGTATAAAGCAATGTTAAGATATTGACCAACACGGTTGCTGTCAAGAAGAATGTCTCCATCAATACAGTCACCTATGACTGGGCTCCTCCTGTCCCAATCAGGCACTGGCCCAGCAGGACATGCAGATGCTGCCAAAGGAAAAGCAGCCAGCGGCAGACTCGGAGGGCGCGCGGTACCGGAAGAAGCAGCTGGCAAAGCAGCTCCCTGGCACAAGACCAGGGCCCCTCAAAGTGTCATGAGTTGTCTCCCAAAGACACGAAGGAAATGGAGCAGTTCACGAATATAAGAATGATGCTCTAGGAGTAGGAGACGTCAAACTTCCCTGTAAGAGGGATGCTCAAGGCCCCAACCAAATGTACCTCCCTGGTGGAGATGAAGCACCTCAGCAGTGGTGGGGGGCCCTGGAGGACAAATCTCCTGAGCACAAAAATCTCAGTATTCCTGCTATTGCTGCAAAATGAGTATGAAGGAAAGCAATCCAGGCTTCTCTGCTGAAAGGGCTGGCTAAATAAACCGTGGCACCCAGCGTGTTTCGTCTGCAGCACCTGCTATGAACTCCTGTTCGACATGATTTATTTCTGGAAGGATGAGAAGCTGTACTGTGGCAGACATTACTGTGACAATGAGAAACCCCAGTGTGCTGGCTGCGATGAGCTGATATTCAGCAATGAGTACACCCAGGCAGAGAACCAGAATTGGCACCTGAAACACTTCTGCTGCTTTGACTGTGACAACATCCCACCTGGGGAAATACACACGATGGTCAACGACAAACCCATCTGCAAGCCCTACTAGGTGAAGAATCATGCTGTGGTATGTCAAGGATGCCACAATGCCACTGATCCAGACGTCCAGTGGGTGACCTACGACAGTTTCAACTGGCATGCGTCCACCGAGTGCTTCCTGTGCTCCCGCTGCAGCAAGTGTCTCACGAGCAGAAGTTCATGCCGGTAGAAGGGATGGTTTTCTGTTCGGTGGAGTGTAAGAAGGTGAGTTATTTCCATAGAGGACGGTATGAAAAGGGGGTAAAACAGGAACTGTACCGTATGGAGTACCGTATGGAGACACCTAAGTGTCTTAGGAGGAGAGTCCTTAGGAGGAGGGCACCCAGCAGTATTGAACCATAACTATCCAAAATGGTCTGTGTTTCTACTGTAAAATCCAATTCAGAAAAATAAAAGGCAAAAAAGAAAGTGTAAAAGAAAAACAAGCAAAAAAAAGAAGTTAAAAAGTAAAAAAGTCCAATTGCTCAACTTGGGTAAAAAAAAAAGTAAAAACAAAGAAATAAATCAAAAATTTTTTTTAAAAAAAGTAAAAAGGGTGAGAAAAGCTCAAGAAAAGACTAGGTGTGATAATGTCCCAATTTTACAGTGTAGGGAATCGAGAGGTACAATGGATAGAAAAATGTAACATACTGGATAGAAAAAAAGTAAAATATTTATTATTTAAAATTATAAAGTTAACTAATAGAAGAATTAAAAAGAGACAATTATTTGGAAAGCAGAGATGGCATGGTAATTTAAGTAAGCTAAATCTTTTTCTGTCAAAATAGGAACACAAATAATCTTTAAAATTTATAAATTGAGAAAGTACAGTAAAAGCATACTTTCAGCCAAACTGAGAAGACACCAAAATAATTAGAATCCAAAACTGTTGAGAATTAAATATACTTCTTCCTGGCAAATGAGACCAGTGTGGGGAGGTATGAGGAAGTTGCTCTTTGTATTATTTGAAATTTTTAGCTAACAAGTGTATGTATTACTGTAGTAAAGAAAAAATAAAGTTATTTTTAATGACTAAGATGCCATTCGTGTCCTGAGGAATCTTGCAATCTATTACAAGAAACTAGCTATGAAAATGTAAGGGAAGAGGGCAAGAAAAAGGGAGGTGACAAAAAAATTTTATTGTCTACTTTGTGCTGCGCATTTTGCTGGCTGATTTACGTACATTATCTGTCTCATTTAATCCCTCTACCATTCCAGTGATTTCCTCCATTTTACTCTGCACAATGCAGGCTGGAAAGGTTAGCTCATTTATTCAAGATCACAAAAGCTCCTACATGCCAGAGTCAGGAGTCAAATCCAAGTCTATCAAAGCCTTCATTCATGGACTTTCTCATATAGAAGGCAGTCATCTGAGTGCTAAAACTATCTGGCTATCGGTAAGATTTCTGAGATAGAAGATGCCTTCCTGCGAAAGGAAGATATGGCGAAGGGCAGAGTTACCTTAGAGAACACAGCAAGATAAGGAGAGCTCCAGGCCCTTGGTGAGACCTTCTCCAGAGAAGCAGACTGCTGAGGGCCTGTTTTTGATGTCTGTGTCCTCTCTAACACATTCAAAACTCTTAACAGCCGGAGAGATGAATGATTCATCTAAACCCATCCCAGGAGTCCTGAAATCTTTCCCTTTGCAGCAGTAAGAGACATGATTAACTGGAAGGGAGACGGCCCCCTGCAAATCACTGTCAACCCTCCCGTCTCTCCGTTCCACTTCCCTGTCCCTCACCTATGAGGCTTGGAGATAGGCTAATTCCGTCATACTCTTCCTCAGCTGGTCCCCTTCTCAGAAATCTTTTTAGGCGTTTTAGGTCACCAACTTATTTTGTTCCTTGGAGCAATTTCATTAAATTCCCACCTCCCTGTTAACCCTTAATTCCTCTTCCTCCCTTCCTCCTCCTCCTCCTTCCTCTTCCTTTTTCTCTGCCTCTCTCTCTCTCAGCTGATAACTGTGCCTACCACTTCTCCAGAAATCAGAGACCATTAATTTTATAATCTATAAATCCAATCAGCCTCTATACACATCCATTCTTCCTTTCCTTCCATGACAGAAGAGGAGCCCTTCTAGACGAAGCTAGCTCTGCTGCTTATGTTTTTTTATCCAGTTTGCTCCTGCTTCTCCTGGAACCTGTGCCATCTCTTACTGTCTCTGCGGTCTTTCCACACCTCCTTCACCCTGAGCATCTTTCCCTTACTATAAAACAGACGTAAGCTGTTCCCACTGATGGAAATCCTTCTTTTCTTCTCAATCCCACTCTTTCTTCCAAGATATTTGTGGAGCTCCTGTTCCATGCCGGACACCATGCTGAGTGATGAGAATACTTTAGGAAATAGAACAGACATGACCCTTGCCCTCGTGGCACTTACAGTCTAGTGAGAGAGCTGACGATAAGTAAACATATAAACATAAATTTACAAATTTCCACCAATAAGGCACAGTGATAGAGACTAAGAGGGGAGTCCGCTAAGTTAGGGTATCCAGGAAAGGACTCCTGATCCCATCACTTCCATTACTGGAGTTCAGTCTGTCATCTTTCACCTGGGTTCTAATAGACTCTTAACTCAATCCCTTGCTTACAAACTGGCCTTTTTGGTCCTTTTCGTATATTGCTATTATACTTCAATGTCTAAAGCAGATCCAACCTTGTCATTCTCCTACTTACGCCTTCAGTAGTTTCTCAACACCTGCCAGCTCAGATACTTGAGTTCAACATTTTAAAACACTTGGGTGATTAAAAAGACTATGAGACCACTCTAAAAAGACTATGAGACTGCTCTATGGACAGAGACTAGTGCTGTGAGCGTGTTTTGTGCTAATGTCAACCTCTAGAACTCCCTTGGGCTTGTTATTTTTGCCAGCCACTCTCTATTTTGATTTTTTTTTGTTTAACAAAACAAAACCTTTAGAATTAAGAGCATCCAGTGGAAGAGCTGGAGTAATAGCCTCCTCTCCTATGACTACTAAGCAGTCCTAGGAGACAGGTTGGGCTGTGAAACCTGCAAAGTGCAGAAGAAAGTGGCTGAAACTCTGGAGAAAGAAGGCACTGCACATCAAAAGTGGCAGGAAGGACATGTCCACGTGAGCTCCTAGACAAACTTTTAACACAACGCTCTCTTTTTCAGTCCCTTTCCTCCAGCTGTTGCAGGAGTCCAAACTTAACATTTTTTCCTCAAATGCTATTAGGAAAACCAGTCAACTAAAAACAACATAAAAATAAATCTGGTACATTTCTCCTTTGGTGAAATGGGCTTCTGTGAATTGGCCATGGAGTGAATTTTCTTTAAGAGTCTAGGGGAATTTGACATTCTGCCTATTTGACAGATTCCACCAGGGGGGAAGTGGGTTACATGGGTTAAGGTTAATGCCATGAGCAGAGGAGCGTCTGCCCCACTTCCTTTTTAGTAGTGGGGAGGATACTGCATCACTGGTTGCCTCTGCATCAGCTTGTGGATAGCAGAGGTTGGGACTGAATTTAGCTCCCCCAAGCTGCCCCAAAAGAAAGTGTGGAACTTAGCTGAGGGTCTGATTAGGAACTTGCTAGAAGCTGTCTTGACAAAGCTGATAGGGAACTTGTCAGTGGTGGACCAGAGCTGGTTCACTGGCTCAGAGACCTGACTATTAAATGGTCAGAAATTTTGCAAGCCAGTTGTTAAACATAACAATTATTAAAAATTAAGTTATTTAAATTTACAATTAAATAAATTCTCTTAAAAATAAAGATAAAAAATACTCAAAATTATCACTCCTCAGTTGTGCTACGTTTTACTATTACTATGCTATTGAGGTTATTTATATCTATTGTATCTGTAAAGCACATCTCTTCCCAATTTCACGTTTGGTAACATCACATCGGTAGCTTAAAATGCCAAGGTGGGAATGTTTACACCACAAAAGTCTTCAAATACTGAAAATCAGGGCTCTCCCCACCCAGAATCAACTGCTAATCATTTGCATCACACCTCGGCCTCTTGTCTTCGTAGCAGGCTAGACTTCCTGTACAAGAAGCTAGGGGAGTCACACCGGACCTCTACAGCACTAACAAGGTATGGCCATGTCAGCAATGATAAGAACGGTCCATGAATGGCACCAGGTGCAGGTTTCAGTGTCAGATACCAATAGAATACCCCAGAATGGCAACAGTCTCCCTCAGTGGTCACGAGTCCGGAGAGCAGCCCAGACCAGCCATGACACAGCAGGCATCAGCAATGTTTAAAGGATGCCAAGGACCCTCGATCTTCCTCTGCCACCCTGACATCATTTAAAAGCCTCACATTCAGATGCCATTTTGGAGAGAAACAGGGAGGGAGAGGAAATCTGAAAAACTTCAGCACTTTATTGAAAAGAGATGAAGAATTTACCTAAAGAAATGGTTCTCTTTATAGAATTGAACTTTACAGAATTTCAGTCCCAGATTGCTGTACCTATCCCCCAGGCCAAGCTCACTGGGATGGGGGTAGTTAAGTGAGGATGATTGTTAGCCAGGACAGAACATTATAAAAAAAAAAAAAAAAAGGAGTCAGCCAGAGCAACCTTAAGCAAAAGGAACAAATCTGAAGGCATCACTATGCCAGACTTTAAGCTATGCTACAAGGCTATAGTAACCAAAACAGCATGGTACTGGCACAAAAATAGGGATATAGATCAATAAAACAGAACAGAGAACCCAGATATAAAATGATCCCCTATTGCCATCTGACCTTTGACAAAGTAGATGGCAATATAAACTGGGGAAAAGAATCCCTATTCAAAAAATGGTGCTGGGAAAACTGGATAGCCACATGTAGAAGATTGAAACAGGATCCATATCTCTCACCACTCATAAAAATTAATTCAAGATAGACAACAGACTTAAATCTGAGACATGAAAACATAAGAATTCTAGAAGAAAATGTTGGAAAAATGCTTATAGATATCGGCCTAGGCAAAAAATTTATGAGGAAGACCCCAAAAGCAATCACAGCAATGACAAAAATAAATAAATGGGACCTGATCAAATTAAAAAGCTTCTGCACAGCTAAGGAAACAACCAACAGAGCAAACAGACAACCTACAGAATGGGAGAAAATATCTGCATGCTATACATCTGCTAAAGGGCTAATAACCAGAATCTACAAAGAATTCAAGCAAATCAACAAGAAAAAAAATCAAACAACACCATTAAAAAGTGGGCAAAAGACATGAACAGAAGCTTCTCAAAAGAAGACAGACTAATGGCAAATACATATATGAAAAAATGCTCTGCATCATTAACCATCAGAGAAATGCAAATCAAAACCACAATGAGATATCACCTAACCCCAGTAAGAACGGCTTTTATCAAAAAGTCTCAAAACAGTACATACTGGCATGGATGTGGAGAAAAAGGAACACTTATACACTGTTGGTAGGACTGCAAAGTAATGCAACCTTATGGAAAATAGTATGGAGATCCCTCAAAGAATACACTGTTGGTAGGACTGCAAAGTAATGCAACCTTATGGAAAATAGTACGGAGATCCCTCAAAGAACTAAAAGTAGACCTACCATTTGATCCAGCAATCCCACTACTGGGTATTTACCCAAAGGAAAAAAAAAATTCATTTTATCAGAAAGACACTTGCACTAGAATGTTTATTGCAGCACAATTCACAATCACAAACATGTGGAATCAACCCAAGTGCCCATCAATTCATGAGTGGATTAATAAAATGCATGGTATATGTACACCATGGAGTGATACTCGGCCATAAAAAAATGAATTAATACCTGTGGTAACAATCTGGATGGAACTGGATACTCCTAAGTGAAGTATCACAAGAATGGAAAAACAAACACCACATGTACTCACTACTAAATTGGAACTATCTGATCAGCACTCATGTGCACAGATGTAAGTAAAACACCTTAGAAATCATGCAGATGGAAGGAGGGGATGGATGAAATCATACCTAAGGGGTACAAAGTACGCTATCTGGATAATTGGCACACTTAAACTTTGACTCAAGCAGTATGGAAGCAATTCATGTAACCAAAACATTTGTACTCCCATAATATTCTGAAATAAAATAATAAATAAAATAAAAAAGAGTCATACTTTGTTGTTGTTGTTATTGCATACTTAAG